>CM076571.1:483391226-483498044 GCA_034641835.2 Pinus albicaulis
AGGAATGTATGCGATTCAAAAAAATAACTGTGCATGAAGTCGTGAAAGATAAGGTAAGGGAAAATGGGCTTCAACACAAGGATGGTCATTCGGCTTTGAAGGAGAAATGTTACAGTGATACATCATGGATAATGGAAAAAGTGGAAATGTTGGTGTATCAGCATGGTCGCTGTGTGACAGCAAACATCAAGAGGCACAAACATCATGATGTTTATCATGAGTTACAGCTCCTTAAAGCTATTTATGAAAGCATGTTTCTCAAAAAGTTCTGTGATCTTTGAAAATCACTTCAGCAAAATGCGATCATGTCTGAAACCTGAAAAAAACTTAGTACAAATCCTGTATGAAAACTTCTTGAGAGCATTGTAAAACGTAAGATGCGAGAATAAGCACAGATACGAGCAAAAGAAAGAAATTGTGTGTTAACCTGTCGCCTGCACTGCTGTCAAAGTGACTTCAAGAAAACAAATTAGTGTTAAGCGTAAAAAAACATGCATTCGTATTGTTTTCAGGAATTTATTAAAAGGTCCATTTGTAATTTTCATGGTTTTTTTCTTCTTTTTAAGGAAAAAAGAAAAATAAAACAGAAAAAATTAAAGTCAGATCTCCATTTCTTGGCATGCTTTGCAAAGTGTAGCAATACTGTCTCGGCGCTAGCAAATCTTCAGTTTCTTGCTGATTCATGTTACTAAGGCTCTGAAAGTTAAATCAGTTTCTTAAATGCACCGTTAAATTGAATTGGAAGTGATGGAATTGTAGTATCTGAAGAGCCAAATCCCATTTGTCCTGAACTCCAACCCACAGTAACAGAATCCACAGGACTAGATAGGTATGGCTGAAAATGGCCCTGAATATCTGCAATATTTTTAGCTGAAATTCCTACTGGAACCTTACCCAGAGTAACCTCTTTCAAATGATCTGTGCCTGTGGAAACATTGTTATATTGGAATTTTGATGGCAAAGAAGAATCAACATAATTCCCATTCCATCCAGGAGAAGATAATATCAATGATGACACAGAGGCAGAAGAAACTCCTAGACTAGAAACAGGGAGCTGTGTTGTGTAAGATGACGGAGGACGTTGCATTACAACCACAGGTTCGCTTGCAGTCACCTGGGCTGCTTTAATATCAGATACCCCAGTTCAATGCCTAATTTCAGCAGGCACTGTCTTGGAAGAATTCCCAGCCTGACCATTATTTATGACAGGATATGAAACAGACGGGGTAGAGGTCGAAGATGGCCATGAGATAGGAACTGGCACTTTCTTCTCAGCTGGAGATGTTGGTCTTAGCCAATCACCCTTTGATGGATAAACTTCTTGTCGACGGCTGCGTAGTATTTCTGCTGCCTTTTCCAAATCGCCTTCACAACCCACAATTAGCTCTTGGACACTTAAATTTTATTTTCATACTTATTTGCATTGGCGAGGGAAATCTCAAAGAACTCCGAATCACCCTCAGAACGCGGGCATTTGAGTTTCACACCATGTGTATTGGAAGAGTTAATATTTGCTAGCCATTGTGAATCAAGTTTACCCATCGAGAAAAGATCACCACTGTCTTCATATAAGACATCTGGTACTTTTTGAGGACTAGGAAAGAGGGGCCTCTTGAAGCATGGGTCAGCCACCCTTTGATCATTGGCCGAAGCATACTCAAATGCACTCTGGCCCAGATTTATCAACACAGTCACATCATAGTTGGCTGCAATTATTGGGTATAGAGGATTACTAAACTCATCTAATTTGCACGTCAGAGAGTAAACCTGATTGCCATTTAATGTATAATAAACAATTCTTTGTTCAGGATCAAAGCCACATCCAATGACAATGTTCACAACACCCCAAGCTCTTTTCATAGAAGATAAATTATGCTGCTCTGTCTCACCATCTACACGAGCCATCCCATTCAGGAAAACAAAACCAGTTGAATGGAATGCAATATTCAATAAGCCAATTTACTGAATCCTCTGTTCAACTCTGTCATTATTATGGAATAAATGCTTCGCAGGGAACACCTTAGTCACATAGAGTTTTTGCTTTTGTTTGAATTATTTGAATGGATTGTCTGTAAAATATTTAGAAAATTCTGAATTATATTCGAAGTTATTACAGCAACAAAGAGCCAAATAAGTAGGAATAAGAAACCAACCTCGCTATGAAACAATGAGATTACGCATCCCACTGAATTTAGATGATGGAGCTACTGCCATAATCATTATTATGCTAGTTTCAACGGGTGGGAATAGTAAGGCTTTGTTAGTATGGTCGAAATTGAATAAAGGTCATGTGATAGTAGGGCCAAATTTGAATAAATCTAATGTGAGAGTATGTCCGGATTTGTTTGGAAAAAGCGGGACAGTTTGAATGTCAAAAAAAAGGTATCCCACTCTCTCCAAAAAAATTCAAGAAAATATCAAATGTTGACTCAAATATAAGGATTATTATTGGACCATCAAGCGATTAATTGAAATGCCACTCGGTAATCACTCGTAGCAACAACTGTTTGAACAGCTCCAGGGCTTGTTATTTTCAAATTACAAGGCCCGCCTTAACTCTTCATTAGACATTACACTTTTTTCTCACCAGCTACATCATACATGTTCTGAAAAATTTGAAAAGATAGTGTGCTTTAAGTTCGAAGTTGAACTTTCTTATCAACTGTCGCATCCATTCATAATTTCAGAGTTATTGTAACTTTACGTAGGAAGGAGGTATCATAAATTTTTACGGTTTACTCTTGAAATCAAACGTCAAAATGATGGATTGAACAGGGATAAAACACGTCAAATATGATGTGGAAAAATTCGCAACGGCTGTCAAATACATCCTGGAACTGAGAATACTTCTTACACGACATCAAATTCCAGGCCTGCATGGCACCTTCTGCTTCATTGCAAGTAAAACCTTCTAACTAGTTCAATGCATCCACTAAGGTCTTGGCACGCCTTGCAAGAGATGAAAGAATACCATCCCTCTCTGCATAGAACAATTCAAATGACTCGTCTTCACTCTGTGGGGGATTCATTACAAAACTTGCAAGTATCTGACTAGATATGTTGGAACAAAGATTCACAGATGCCACTTTATACAGTTGATCCTTGATATCTTTGTCAAGTCCAGTTACCTCCATATATCTGCCTCTTTTTCCACACTCGCCATAATAACCTTTGGAAATTGACTGGAAAGACAGAAGACAAATTTCCTTTTCACCATAACCCATGCTCCTCGTTATCTTTTTGAAAGAGTGGAACATTTTATTATCCACATAAATGTTTTCTTGATAAACCTCATCAGCGAGGAGAATTAAACCTTCATACCTCTTTTGACTGAAATTATTTATTCTCATGATAAAAATGCTTCCTCAAGATCAACGACAGAGAAAAATTCACAGCCAGTAAAGAAGGGATCCGTCAAATAAGCAACAGCATAATCGTTTCATCTCAATAAAGTATGCCGACGGATAGAAAATTTAGGAAAACCAAAAATAGTTATCTGGCAATGATACTGATGGGATTTCATTCCTATTATTTTAAGATGTCACATATAGTGTAACAACCCATGGATTTGGCCGATATTTTTCAATCAACATCTGCATAGTATCCCAAATTAGGTGTGATAATTAATCATAGGAGAATGTTCCAGTGTTCAAAATATGCAAACAAAGAAATAAGAGTTGTCTTTTACTTTATTGTGGTTTCATTTGTCCGCTGTTAATCATTTTGGTTTGTTGTTGCTAGTTGCAGGTTTATGAAAAGTGGGTGGAGAGATGGCATCGCTACGGCTCAGCCATAAATGAATAGCTGGAGATAGAAAATGCATATTCCAACGAAACTCATAGGCCTCAAGCAAAACAATGAACCTGGGAAATTTCAGATTTAATTGTTTTTGCAGGTTTTATCATTTAATTTCTTGCTGCACGTTTTAGTATGCCCAGAAAACGTAATCAATTGCAAGCTAGACACAGTTTCAGCGACTGCTCAGATAAAAACGCTAGACACAGTTTCAACCATTGTTTAGATAAAAACTCAGTTTGTTTTTATTCAGCCTCAATTTATAAAAAAAAAATGTTTTAGCAAATGGAGAAAAGAGAAAAAAAATGATTTGCAAATTAATGATAAAATCAATTAGTCATATTGCAAAACATTTTTTTATTTTTAAATTCCTGAAATTGATCTAAATCATTATTATTTTCTGATCCTCCTGATCGCACTAATCGTGGAGGAAAGCATACTTATTCTAGGTAAAAGCAAAATTGAGAATGAAAGCAAAAACTGAAAATGAAAGCCTACGTACTCTATACTAATTAGAATTTTAAAAATTAGTTACATGTAATTAAACTTCCAATGAAGCCACTCACGTAGCAGTAACAACAATATATTCAGTAGCAATTGTTCAAATGAAAAATAAAAATATTCCAGAGTGAATGAGTCTAGTTGCTGAAACTACAAATCAAATAAATAAAAATAAAAAGACGACTCTAATCGAATACTTACCTGGAACCATTGTTCGATAAGGCTTTGATAGGCACAATTTATCTTACTTAGATAATGTTGTAGCTCCTCTTCTTCTTCCTCGATCTCCTATTCGAATGATTGTTCGCCATCAAATGTGCAGGATTCTTCAGATGTTAAATCTTCGTTTGTTTCTTGAGGAGTAGTTGAACATTTAATTCTTATCAATATCTCTTCTTCCAAGGAAGAGGAGATCCTGACTTTTGCTAGGATCCGAGTGAGTAGTTCCAAGCTGAAACTCATTGTTAAACCATGTTGAAAAAGGGATTCTTACTGCACCCAAAAATTAAATCTAAAAATATTAAATTAAATAAACTACTTGCATAAATAAAATAACTCATGTTGAAACAGATAAAAAACGCTCTTCACAGTTGCGGAAATCAAACACACTTGCAGAAATTGAAAATCACACTTGCAGGAAAGAAGATCAATCAACCGTAATAGAGAATAGGACCCTATTCCTCCAAGCAGGAATCTTCAGCACCTATTTCTTGATATCAGTCACACTGCAGAAAAAGAAGATTAGTCAACAGAGAACAGGACCATATTCCTCAAGCGGGAATTTTCAGCACCTGTTTCCTGATATCAGTCACACCTACATGTCCTGACCCATATGAGGCTGAGCCCGTTACAGTATGTCGAACGATGCGTAGGCTATTCCCCACGTCTTACAACCTGTCACCTCGGAGTTAGCAACATGTTTAAACATGCTTGCATGAAAAATCAAACTAAACTTCAATCCATCGTGCTTCCCCGGCAACAGCGCCAAAATGTTGGGTGAAACTATTGTCATTTAATTATGTTGTAGTACTTTCCCAACCATTTAATTTGTCAATCTGAGGTTCGTAGACTTACAAAGCACATGCACTATATATGTAGGACCGAAGTACAACTAATCTAATCTAAATGACTGAAATCAAATTAATCTAGGAAGGCATTAAAACATTAACTATGAAAGCAGGAAATTGCATAAAGGAAAAGAAATACAACACGTGAAGAGTTGAATGAAAAACAACATATGTGAGCTCACAACAACAAAGCTATCTCAAATTACATTACAAGAATAAAATGACAAACCATGAAACCATACAATAAAATAATATAAATCACAGTTAATAATTCCCTTCTCCTAATTACAAGACTATCTCTCCAAACTCAAAAACTAATGAACTAATGAAATCCTGAGCTTATGAACTCCTGAGCTAATCCAAATGAAGAGAGAGCACTCTCTTATATACATGAAGAAGATAACCATCTCATTCAACCAATCTCAACTACTTTCCCATTATTACAAGACATGATCCCTTTCAATCCTCCACACATCTCTCACATATCTTGAATAGGATATGCCAACCAAATCCTCCATGATCTTCTCCTTAGGAATAGGCTTGAATAATTATCTCCTTAATATGGTGGAGGAGATATTCCAGAAGTCTCTTAGAATTAATCATTCACATCTCCTACACATTACAAAGCTCACACATTCTTGAGATATATATAAAAACATGTATATTTTCTAATATTTAATCATAAATTCACTTATAATACAAAAATGAATAAAGTGGAAAATAAGAAGGTGAAACCCAAATGTATTTATGAAAATGATATAATGAAAGGTTAATGGGATGATGAGATGTAAGGAATAGTGAAGGGAAAGGTGGATGGAAATACGACATTTCTAAGTCCCAACAACTCCTATTCACTACCTCATTTTTTCCATCAGTCTGAGGATGATAAGATGAGCTGAAACTCAGTTTGGTACCAAGTTTCTTCCACAGTGTCCTCCAAAAATGGCCCACAAATCTGGTGTCTCTGTCTGAAACAATACTCTTGGGCAACCCATGTAATCTAACAACTTCTTTGAAAAACAAGTTAGCAACATGGGTGGCATCACTAGTTTTATAACATGGAATAAAATGTGCCATTTTGGAGAATATGTTCACTACAACAAAGACTGCGTCATTCCCTCTCTGAGTCTTGGGTAATCCTAGAACAAAATCCATACTCACCATATCCCAAGGCCTATTTGGAATAGGTAAGGGAGTATACAATCCTGCATTATGGCTCCTTCCTTTGGAATATTGACAGATTTTGCAATTTTTCACAAGCTTATCCAATTATTTTCTCATATTAGGCTAATAATAGAAGTGACTCAGCTGCTCATAAGTTTTATTAGTACCAAAGTGTCCAGCAAGTCCACCACTATGCTTCTCCTTGATTAGATTTTCTCTCATGGAACATTTTGGTACACACAGTTGGTTTCTTCTGAATAGGAAGTCTTCCTACAAGAAATAATCCAGCCACTGGCTTCTATCTGTTAGAATAGGGTTACAACATGCCTCAAATGCTTCCTTAAAATTTGAATCTGTTTTGTACAATTCTTTGAGAAAATCAAACCCTACAACTTCAAAATTTGTTTCTTGAACAAGCATGTGCCTCCTACTCAAAGCATCAACTACTTTATTTTCTTGGCCACTTATATGTTTCAAAACAAATTTAAAACTTTGGAGATACTCAACCCATTTGGCATGCTTATGATTCAACTTGGGCTGCTGTACAATGTACTGCAAAGCATGATTATCAGAATATAATACAAATTCCTTGCACATCAAATAATGCCTCCACTTTTTCAATGCCTGAACAACTGCATAGAATTCCTTCTCATAAGAGGAATACTTCCTTCTGGTGTCATTCATATTTTCACTGAAATAGGCTACCGGCCTATCATCCTGACTCAGCATAGCTCCAATGGCCTCTCCACTGGCATCACACTTCTCTTGAAATGGTTTAGCAAATTCAGGCAGAATCAAAACAGGCTTTTCAGTTATCTTTTTCTTCAAAATTTTAAAATTTCTTTCTGCTTCAGTAGTCCATTTAAATGGCTATTTTATCTTCTTTATTGTCTCAATGATGGGTGCATTAATCTTACTGAAGTTTCTTATAAATTTCCTATAAAAGCTGGAAAGTCCATGGAAACTTCTTACCTCAAAAACATTTCTGGGTGAAGGCCACTCCACAATCGCCTTAACCTTTTCTGGGTCCATCTTCAATCCTTCTGCAAAGACAACAAAGCCCAAATACACTAACGCTTCCTTCATGATTGAGCATTTCTTTAGGTTTATTAGCAGTTTCTCATGGTGCATCTTCTTCAAGACATAATTAAGATGCCTTAGATGCTCTTCTTTAGTCTTGCTGAAAACTAATATATCATATAGATACACTATCACAAATTTACCAATAAATTCTTTCAACACTTCATTCATAAGCCTCATAAAAGTGCTAGGTGCATTTGACAACCCAAAAGGCATCACCATCCATTCGTATAGTCCTTCATTTGTTTTAAAGGCATTCTTCCACTCATCACCCTCCTTTATTCTAATCTAATGATATCCACATTTTAAATCTAACTTTGAAAAATATTTGCCACCACTCAAACAATCCATTAAATCCTCAACACTAGGCAGAGGGAATCTGTACCTGATTGTTATCTTATTGATTGCTCTGGAATCAGTACACATTCTCCAGCCTCCGTCTTTCTTTGGGCTAATTACTACGGGTACTGCACATGGACTCAAACTTTCTCTTATCAGCCCCTTGTCTACTAACTCTTGTACTTGCTTCATGATTTCCTCATTCTCTGTGGGAGTCATTCTGTAGGCTTCCTTATTTGGAAAATTTGAACCAGGGATAAAATCTATCTGATGGCTGATCTTTCTCACAGGAGGAATATCATCAGGTAAATCATCCACAACAATGTCACAATAACTATCTAACATCTCTTTGATTTCTATTGGCAAATCAGAAATATTTGTAGAAGTAAGAATTACCTTAGGTTTGCAAACTAAAGAAAAATTTACCTCTTCTTCTTCAATCTGTTGTAGATACTCCTTCCCGCTCAGCAACAAGGCCTTTGGATCAGACACTCTGCTTGATGGTTCTCCTTCTTCCATGGGTATCAATGTATGATGTACCCCATATTTGAATAACTTGGAAGTGTTCTTCTTGCCATCATGCACTGTTGCTTTGTCATACTGCCATGGTCTACCCAACAGTATGTGACACACATCCATGGGCATCACATCACACATGAATTTGTCTTTGTAGTTGCCCATCTGCAACTCTATCTCACACTGTTCCTTTACAATCAGCTGGTGCTCTTTATGCAGCTAGGACACCCCGTAGGGAGTTGGATGCTTCCTTGTCTTCAGCTTCAACTTCTCTATCACCTCAGTGGAAACCAGATTATCTGTGCTGCCACTATCAATGACCAGCTGGCAGCATTTTCCATAGACTTTGCATACACTCCTAAAAAAATTCTTCCTTTGTGCAGGCTCAATGACCTCTTTGGCTTGCTTTAACAGGACCATATTAACCACCAAGGATTCTCCCTTCTCTGGCAGAATTGTTTCTTCAATTGTTGCCTCTTCTCTAGTCTGGGAAACAACAGCATTTCTTTGACCAGCACCCATATTCTATGGGCACTCATAGTGCTTGTGTCCCACTTGATGACATCGATAGCACCTCAATTCTCTACCTCTACCTCTGCCTCCTATTCCTCTATAGGAACCCCTTCAGCCTCTTGCATCCCCCTCTGTAGATGCATTATGAGGTGAGTTGCTGCTAGCTCCATCTCTAGGTGTAGTAGGCTTTCCTCTACCACCCTAAATTCCCTTTCCTCGGAAAGTACCTCTCCCATTGGCAGACTGCTTTCTCAAGAGTTTCTCCTCTACTTTCAAGGCCATCTAATAGGCCTCTTCCACTGTCTTAGGAAACAGAAGACCAATCTCATCTTGGATCTCTAGCTTGAGACCATTCACATATCTGGCAATCTTCTCTTGTGTGTCTTGAAATTTCCCAGCTCTTATACTTACTCTATAGAATTCTTCTGTGTATTCCTTTACTGTCAGCAACCTCTGTCTCAGGTTCTGCATCTGTCTAAACAATATTAGCTGATAATCACTAGGCAAGAATTTACCTTTTAGCTTAGCCATCATTCTAGTCCAGCTTTTGATAGGCTGTTTACCATCTCTCCTTCTTTCTTCTTGCACTCCATCCCACCAAAGTGCAGCATGTCCCTTCAACTTTATTACTGAAAACTTGACTTTCTTATCGTCATTCATTTCTTCATAGTCAAAGCACTTGTTCATTTCATTAATCCAGTCCACCAGCTCCTCTAGATTCAGTTCTCCTGCAAAACTTGATACTTCAATCTTGGGCTTAACTGCAGACCCCAGAACAGTTCTGAGGAGCCTCGTGTCAGGAGGAATCTCAGCATTTTCTTCAGCTTCTTCTATTTCAGGTTCACTGATGTCTTCAGGATCTCTAGGTTGTCTTCGCTCCATGGCATCCATTCTGGCCTCGAACCTCTGCAAGATCCCCAACACTTCTACATTGGCAACGAGTCCGCCTCTCCTTCTGCCAGCACCTCTACCAACTCGGGTTGCCATGTTAATTATATAAAAACTTAAAACAACGGCCCTGCGATACCACAGCGGCAATGACAAAAATTGAATTCGGGCCCCCTAAGAAGCTGGTATCTGCGATGGTCTGTCGGCATTTTATTTTATTCTTTTGTAAGTTTATTTATCAATTTCAGAGGAATTGACAAATAAATATATTCGCTACTTTGGAAATCTGAATGTACTCCCCTGAGTATAATTCTGCAACAGTTCCAATGCGCCACCTTATATCTTCCAACATTAACCCCTCTATCTTACTTTAATAACCCGAAATTTTCCAAGTAAACGACTTTAATATATATCCTGGGCCCGCACATATAATCGATGGTTCACACTTTTAAACGTTCATACCTTAGATTATCCTTCGCGCTACTTCCGAACGCGATCACCGTTCGATTGGCCTTCCTCCAGATCGACGACATTAGTCGATATCGCACGGCCTCCTTAGCCGAACTTTAACGTGCAATGGCACGCGAAAAGGCGTTTTTCGGGGTCCCACCTTATGCTACGCGTCCTCCAGTCTATGGAATCGCTTCGAATTGGAAAATACCACTTATCTCATGAAAGCGGTGCGATCAATACCACTTCCCACTTTTGAACAGTACGTGACAACAGGTTTACACTGGGTTTACACTATCCTTTCGATTCACTCCAGTTCTCAACTCAGGGTCTAACCTCGATACATGGTTTCACTCTTAAAGCGGATTCCGCTTTAAAAAGAAAAATGTACAAAAACAAGCTACTGAAAATTGCACATATGGCTCGACACATCAGTTAAGGCACAATGCATTCATTTCTTGGGTTCCTATGTCGTTATGGCCCACTTTGAAGATTCAGAGGGGGATTATACACATGACTACGGACACAGAACGAAGGTTAAACATAGAAGATTCTTCATCCAATTAACACAACGCTGGAGGCTCGGGCACTTCAGAATTAAGCAATTGTATACACAAAAACAGTATGCCCACTACTCGACACTGATAAGCAACAACCATCGAAATATTTTCAATAGAAACAATTGCTTAACACACACAATATTTATTGTGGAAATCTCCCCCCTTCAACGAATCCGGGGTTACATTTATACATCAACATATGTCTCTACGGTTCCTCTATGAGGACTGTTTTTGGTAAACCAAAAGCCTAAATACAAATTATTTGAATTAACTGAAACATGACAGATGGATTGAAGCTAAAGCTATTAAACTTCTACTGATTATAACTGTTCTAAAGTAACATACATCTAAGGTATGGACACCTTTCTATTACAATTCGAATGATTCCGAACCCTCCTAGCCACAACATGTGGACAAAATTTCCTACATTGCTAGCTAGTGTCTAATTCCCCTACATCATTATACCATGTAGAAATTATACCAACATATGTATATTAATGGATTCAATCCCATAAATAAATGTACTAAATCTAGATATTGAATCCTTCTACAAATAAATTACGAAAAATAAACACGATCGCCAATCACAACAAGTAAAGAAAGAAGAAAATCAAACAAAAGCAAAGATATTTTATAGGGGAAAGCTCTATGCTTAAAACCCCTCTATATTCTATTGTATATTCACCAAGTATTCATGAAACAATTACAATGGAATATTCTCACAAAATTCTCCTACACTTTCACAACTGTCTCACACTGATAGAGACAAAATCGGTCCAACACTTATCCAATTATTAGCCTATCTTCAGCCTGCCTTGCTCACGCAATCCCTTGGATATTAATCCATATTAATTAGGATAATTAGCCTTTTTTTACTGCGCAATACATCATGGGAATCCTATGGTGTATATAATTGCACCTGGGAAATTTTCTACAAATACAACTGATATATAACTTCCCTTTAACTTCTACCTCAATTGGGTCTTCATCAGAACTGAAATGCATGCACCTATTAATAGTAAATCATCAGTCACTTGACAGATCACTGCATGTGAATTAAATCTGATTCAATTCAATTGAAGTCTCACTAGTGCAACAATCAGTTACAACTGGTTAGACTCACTTTAAATCACTTAATTAAGTTAACTGATTTCTTGTGCATTAAACTACTACACTGTAATATTGCAAAATGGAGAATGTAGTAATACAAAAACCCAATAATTAAAGAAATACATGAGAAAAATAATCTAAATACACTGTACAAATAGATAATAATTTAACTTCTTTATTATATAGGAGTGGATAACAAGTACAAGTTTGTGCTAAAAATATGAGACACTTAAGCCAAACGAAGTGGCCTAGAACGTACTGAAGTCCTCCCATAAAAGGAATTTGCGTAATTGTTGTCTTGCTAAGAAGAATACTTCATTGTCCTTGCTACAAATGTTAGGACTACAGTACCCGGAAGAAAATATATAACTATAGATATGATAGTTCTGGAGCTCAAGGGCAGTGTCGGGATTTCAGATCTAGGCTCTAATCAATTCAAAATCGCCTAGAAGATTTCAGATGCGACAATCTTGGAAAATCACCCTCTTAGGCCCTGCAACTACATGACTGCTGGGTATGCATATCTACTGCATGAGTTGAAGATATGATGGCTGCAATAAGGCACAACCAACTCAATGCATAGAGGGCTGATCCCTCCTTTAGATCCTTAAGCTAGAAGCTCAATATCTGTCTCCTCCAACCTCCTCCAATAAATGCAGCTGTTGAATACACAATAGCTAAATGAAACTGCACTGTCAGAGAGGGAGGCTCTATAGCCTGGTGCTAGATAATGCAAATCAACTCCTGAATGATGGAAATAATCTGCCCAAAGTGAGGAGATAGTCCCTCGCAGGATTTCTAGCTGAAATATTGGAAACTTCCTTCCTCCTTCAGATCTGCAAAACGGGACTGCGCAATCCCTTGGGGAATTATTGCTGCATGGAGGTATGAAATGATGGCCTCATTGCTGGATATGAGTATGCTTCTCCTGAAAGGATGATCTTGAAGCACAAGGTGAAAGGCTGAAATGCTAGAAACAACCTCCACCTCTCAAACCATCAAGAAATAATGCATAATTCCTGAGACTACATGAGCATAAGAGAGTGGTTGAATGTGTCACCAAAGCTTGATGATGTATGACAACTCAAAGAAACCTTCCCAGAGTAGGCACTTGAAGTCCCCCGTGGGTAATTGGGTTACCTTGGGAAAAACTTTTGTGCTAAACAACACTGTAGACTTAGCTAAGCAGTTGAAGCATGCATAGAAATGTCAAATGAAAATTCTAGATCTAAACAGATCAATAATAAAAATCTCAAGCCTCCCTTCTATTGTTGCCTTCATCTCCTTTATATGGTTTTTAAGCCTTCCATAGCCCTGGCCCACCTCATAACTGTGTTGCACATGTGGCCACTAGCCTCCATGAACACAACGTTGTCTCTCCATGTTTTGCACCATCTCTGCATTTAATTCCCACTCTCTCCATCATGTGTGCATTAGGTGCACCACTTCCTCCACTATTTCATCATTAGTTCTCTATGATCTTACTTTCAATGCACCATGATCTTATTTGACTTCCTCCTTGATCTCCATGATCTTATCATTAATGTTGCATGATCTCCACTATTCCTTCATTAAGAAGTTTCTCCACTACTCCATAATGTAGATCTACTTCTAAATTATCCACATACACACATCAAAAGTGGGTTTTATTCATATATGGGGTTTATGGGTCTCTCCACCCTCTTATTTACTTAATTAATTAAGAAAAGAAATAACTCTAATATTCCAATTAACTAGTGGAAATTTGGGAATATTACAGTCCTCCCTACCAAAATGTTGATTGTCCTCAAGCAACTGCAAAAGTGGATGCTACAACAATCCATCTCCCTCCAAATGGAATCCTCATATTGAAGGTCTCCCCATCTACTACAATGTTTAATTCATGCCCAACTCCAAATATACCTCTCTAGAATGTCTAGAATGGCCTCCAATTGAAAAGTTAGATGCCTCTTCTAATCAATAAGTCTCCAAGTGGCAACCATATGTTGTTCAAGATCGTCCTCTATGCATGAGATACATAAGGTGAAGTGGTTTCTTCCAAAATTGGAAATTCCCAACTCATAAACTATCTCTCCATCCCATGCTACATGAAGTAGATTGTATATCTCCATTCTTCCATCCTTAGCCCTATTGGCCTTGTTGGATCCAAGCTTCATCCCAAAAATGTGAAAATTACGAAGTACAGACATATGGATGAACATGTACAATGTCAAACGATACTCTCCCAATAACAAAAACTGCATAAAATCCTTATGGTGCCATGCCAAATCATCATTAAACCAAGTAAGAAAGCCATACTCTCTCAACAGAAGCCACTATAGCAATGCCTCTTGCTGCCATGCCAAATCAGGATCAATATAAGTATGATAGCCATACTTTCTGAAAATAATCCACTACAGCAATGCCTCTTGTTGCCACATCACATCATCACCAAACCAAGTACAATGACCATAATCTTGCAACGAACACCAACGCAGTAAGGCCTCCTATTTACATCCTCCTTCAATATCATGAAATGTATGAGGAGAAATCAACCCATAATATCCCAAGAGTAACCAAATAAAAAAGGATCCTTACTTCCACCTTACATCATCATGATGCAAGTCATGGAGCAACAACATACTGATTGACATGTGTAATGTCACATCAGAACAATACAAACAAGTTCCCTGCTGCCACATCATGTGAGAGTTATGCCATGTCCCAAACCCAAGTACCTACATGAATATATGATATATGCCAAACATAAGTACATTTATGGACATGAGACATATCCTAAAAAAAATCAAATACATGGACATAAGATATATCATGTGTTGGCCAAACTCTCTCAGAAATAACCAGTGTAGACATGCCTCCTTCCACTGCATAACATCAATGATATCCATGGCATGGACCACTCAAATAGGATATGTTGGGTAGTAACCATAGTCACCCAAAATCAACTAGCGCAACCATGCTTCTTGCCTCCCTATATTATACATCTGCAAATAGGTTGGCAACCTCATTCTCCTCATCCAGATCCAGGCATCCAAATGTGGATGATGAATCATGTCGAGCTCAATCCAAGGTAGAATATCATTCTCCTCTAACTGATAAGATTTTCACTCCATGAAATATGGAAGTGCACCTCCTTTGAGGTCTCTCCATGAGATCCTCTCATCAATGGCCAATAGAACCCATAAGGCTCCATACATGCTATAGGTAGAAATTCCTCTTCAAGATGTGAGGTGCTCATAAAGGAAACTCCATCCTGATAATGGGGAATGATATCCATCATAAGATGTCTATCATCTATCATCTATCCCTCCAGTGCTTCATGAGTGAAGTTTTCTTCAGAATGCTCCAAGAATAATGGGGCCCTAATTTCATCACTCCTTCTCAGTGACAACACTGTAGATACGTAATGAGGGGGGTCGAAAAACAAAGTGTTGGTGTAGATCAACCATGATAGGCGGGATATTTATACATCTTCCTCCTTGATCAAGTTAAGGGTCCTCTTTGCAGTGATAATTTGCTGCTCCAAATCAGCAAGGTGCTCTAATCCTTGGTCATGCAATTGCCTTGATGGCATTCACTACAAAGAAAAGATCCTCTAGCGGATGTTTTTGAGGAACCCCACAGTAAAATACCCCATACATCTGTTTCTAGCAGAGGTTACTAGAGGAGGTTGGTGGGTAGAGGGTTTTGCAGATGTTTTCCACTTGGTGTGCTTATCATTAAAAATCACCCCGGTACTTTGCAATACCGAAAGCAACGAGGCGCACAAAAACATTGACACACCAAAAATCGTGCACTCCGTACACACCCACCTGGTGCCTCGTATTATTCTATAGCACCAGTGCATCTCAACTCTTCCACGCCGGTGCATTATAAAACACCGCTCCAAAACCGAAGCCACCCAGTGCGGTATAAAGAAACTGCACTGGTGCATCATAAGGCAACGCGCCAAAACACAAACTGACCGGTGCATTTGTAAGAAAAAGAACCAGTGCGCCTATAAACCATGCATACTGGTAAAGGGTTAAATTTAAAAAAAAAACACAACAAAAAACCCAAATTTTTCATTTTCTAGTTCTCTTGAGCTCTCAATTACCGATGCTCACTCTACCATAGAACACACCGATGCGCACAAAACATTGGCACACCAGACAACGTGCCCGACATACCCACCTGCATGGGGCATCCTATTACGGTCATGCACTGGTGGTTCAGTACTCTTCTGCACCGATGCGTCATAAAACACCGCGCCAAAACATAAATGTGTCGGTGTGCTCTTATCCAAGAGCACCGGTGCACCTATAAAACTCACGCAACAGAATAGCGTTAAATAAAAAAAAAAATTAAGGCCCAAAAACTAGTGCTTTAAGCCTATTCCACAACGGTGTGTTACGAATATTCCACCCCGATGCATCATCAAAACATTGCGCCAAAACTGAAACATCTCGGTGCAGTGTTAGGGAACCGCCTCGGTGCACTGTTAACAATGTGCCAAATTTGACACTGCCCGGTGCGGTTTTAAGCAAGCGTACCGGTGCACCTATAAAACCCTACGTGCTGGAATAGGGTTAAATAAAAATAAATTATGGCCAAAAAACCATATTTTTCACTTTCCTCAGTGATCCAAAGCTCTCAAGCACCGATGCCATTTCCCCTTCTCTGAGTCGCCCTGACATCGGTGCTCTCATTGCACCCATGCATGCACTACTGCTCTACATTAGCCACCAATATCTAGCTTGCATTTTGAAAAATGGTGGTAAAATTTTCTTTTGCAAATTTTACAACCAATATGCCTCCTCGACAGTGAAATGTATAGGTATTTTTCTTGTTTTTCCATAATGATTAGAATTTGAAATAACCTGAAAAATAACCATTAAAAAGGAAAAAAGAAAAATTTGTCACGCAGTGCGCCTGAGCTATTTGGCTCGCACCGGATAGTGGTGCTGCCTATAAAATTTACAGGCTGCACTGTCGCCAGTGCTAACGGTATCTCCACCATTTCCGGGGTGGTTCTGAAAGGCGCCCCGCATAATTTTAAATTAAAAATAAATAAAATGTGATGCACTCATTTAGCCAGGTGCATTGTTAACCATGGGAATCCCAATGCGGTGCATTGACGGAATTATCCGCCCCAGTGCATGCCAACACACCGCAATCTGAATTCTGAGAGGGTCAACAGTGCGGCCAAGTAAAAGACCGCATAGTCGACTATGTAATTGTCATGAATTCGGTGCGCTGACATATTTATATGGTATTTATATGTGGAGCATATATTTCATTTGGCCTTAACTGCATCACCGAACTTAGATATATTAAACAGTAAAGAAATAAACAAACTTACTTGCAGAAACGTTATGTTTGTATTTCATTTGGGGCACGAACGTGAGTGCGCTACAAAATTAGCCGCCATAGCCATCGGTGTGTGTTGTTTTTGTGGTGCACTGGCTGGTCCGTTTGGTTTTTTTTCAAAAAAAAATATATATGTATATTCCTAAATACATGTATATTTTAATAAAAAAAAAATTATTTAATATGGCAATGATTTAGAGAGAAGAGGAGGAACAACAGCAACAACAGGCTGAACAATATGACATGATTCGCTAATGGGAGGCCCAAGAGAGGGAGAGAGATGCATAACCTCGCCCTATTACTGTAGATACCCAGGAGATCCTTATGCAGGTAGGCCTCCTCAAGTTCTATGAGGAGGCTACTTTCCTAAAGGCCCATAGTGTGTTTTTGAGATATCTTATCTGCAGGTGGAATGCCCACCGACAGGCTTTCTAGGTTGTTCCTGACCAGTGGTACACACCTACTAAGGAGGATATTTATTTTATTCTAGGGATTATTGAGAAGGGGTGCTGGATTTCCCTCATTCTACAGTGCAGTGCGGTGGACTTGTGTAGCAGGGAGTCAGTTAGTTTACTCCAAGAGATACATTGGAGCACATGTGTTGTCTCCTTCAGATTTTTAGGTACCTGGAGGTCAGTTACGTATAGGTGAATTTGGTAGACAAGACGTGCAGTGCCTCTCACTTATCATTTTGATCATTTCGCACAACACTAGTGACGAGAAATGCATTAGTTTCTTGCTTTTATATTATGTTGATTCTTTAGTACAACAACCACGACTTGTCAGGTGGTCTACCATTCTTTTGTGGCAATTTTGTATGGCCTTTGATAGATGTCGTGCTCATGCACAAGGGAGGGTCAACTTCCCTTTTGCTTCAGAGTTTTTTTGTTTATTTTTTGAGAGGTTTCCGGAAGATGAGACCTAGTTTTGTTCGACAACCTCGTAGGGTCTGATGTTTGATGCTCGGACGCACATGTGGGGGTAGATGATGCCCAACCAGGGGAATCACATGTTTCCGACGGTATCGGGGGATATTGCATGATCCATTGGACTTACTTTCCAGTGTTGACGGGATGCATCCTTTCATTATGGTCCCATGTCCTTATCTTTGAAAAGTTAGATTGGAGAGGGTATCGCAACATTCTCTTCCCAGATGTGATGGCTTGCTTGAGATGATAGAGTAATATTGTTGTTTTTCTTTATATTTATTCTAACATGTTCTTTAACTTGTTTTTATTAAATTGTGTAACGAAATTGTCTAATTATTGTTGTGTACTTGTATATATTTTGCAAACATTGGCTCTTTTGATGGTGAGGAGATGCCGGGTCCACCACATGATCCAGGTGTGGATCTTGATGATGATGATCAGGATATGGCTGATGTTGAGCATGATCATGATGAGGATGAGGCCAATGCAGCATAGAGACATGCTTCTGCTCATTATGGTGCACCAGTGTCACCTTTTGCTAGGCGTGGTCAACCTGAGACCAGATATAGGATGGAGTTGGCCAACCAAATATGTGCATTGATTGTTGATGCGAGCATTAAGCCCACTCATTACAGAGACATACAGGTTGATGATAGGTCATTACAGATGTGGAGAGGCATGCCGCGTGACATGTACGACCTGATGTGGCATGTCATAGGAGCTATGACAGCTGTTACACGACTAAAGAGGAATGTCCGTAGATATAGGCATAGTCGAGCCATGACATGTGATGGATAGTCCGCGAGCAACGACTCACATGCATCTCATGATCGTTCACCTTGCGGCGTGCCTGATGAGCATGACACTCCACTGGCAGCATCTGATAGTCATCATGGAGATGAGGCTAGACCATCGACCACGTCCAATCAACAGCCTGCAGCTGCATCCATCAGTACTAGTCATGATCATGAGCAGGCTGGACCATTGACTGCTGAGGCTTCACTATTGACTGAGCAGGCCTCCACTACTACTGCTCATATTGATGTTGTACTACCACCAGCAGATGCATCCACTAGTACTAGTGATCATGATCATGAGCATGCTCGACCATCGACTGTCGTGGCTGCACCCAGCTTTACTGAGCAGGCATCCACTTGTAGTACTGCTATTGATGTTGTTATACTACCACCAGCGCCTGATCCATGACATTTATATTAGAGTTGTATATTTTTAACATTATTCAGTTATATATATATATATATATATATATATATATATATATATATATATATATATATATATATATATATGAAATTGTGTATTTTATGTTCATGTTGCAATTATACTTAATTTACATGTTGGTGATCATCATGATGAGGCACATATTGTTAGGTCATGTTATATATGTTCATTTAATATTTAGCTTGCAGATAGATGTGTATATGTGATAGCATGTGTTATTTGACATGAGATGTATATTTGATGTTTGTGTTGTGATGATGTTAATTTGATGTTTGAATGTGTTTTTTAGTCGAATATGGTGTTTTTACGATGGTTATCATGATTGTGATGATTTTTATTAATTAATTTAATATTAAATGACATTTATTAAATATTATGTCATGATTGTAATTTAAATTTAAATTTTAATTGTATGTGAAATTGTAAAATGTATTTGTATTTGTAATTGTAATTTTAATTGAATTGTATATAAAATATTTGTAAAATTGTAATTGCAATTGTAAATGTAGTTCTATGTAAAATTGTAAATGTAATTGTATGTAAAATTCTAAAATTGTAATTGTATTTGCAATTATAATTTAATTGAATTGTATGTAAAATATTTGTAAAATTGCAATTGTAATTGTAAATGTAATTCTATGTAAAATTGTAAATGTAATTGGATGTAAAATTAAAATTGTAATTTTAATTCTAATCGTAATTCATGTATGTGAAATTAATGTAAAATTATAATTGTAATTGTAATTATATGTAAAATATTTGTAAAATTTTAATTCTATTAATGTGAAAATTTTAATTGTATTAATGTGAAATGATTTTATTAAAATATTTAAATTTGTAAATTTTCAAATAATTGTAAAATAACAAATCTAGAATAATAAGAATTTATGTAATATAATAAAGTTTTGAAAATAATGAAAATAAATTCATGTACTTGAGAATTATCATTATTTTATTATGATCTTACATACTAAAAAAAATAACTTTATACAGTCCGATGTGCTTATCACCATAACATGCACTGGTGCGTCGTATTACAAAGACACACTGGTGCTTCACAACTCTTCCGCACCGGTAACAAATAAACACAAATAAAAAAACACAACTCTATTTTCTTTAGGTGAAAAAAGCAGTAATTTTAAAAATGAGCAGAAAAATATTTTCGAAAACCTAATTTCATAAAATAATTCTTTAAATACTAAATACTTTTCATTATTTCACTATTTTTGCTAAAATTTTCTGCCAGATATTTGCAGGAGACAGACCTCGAGCAAGAGAGCACGAAGGCACTGTGGAGTAGTGAAATAAGTTCGAACAGAAGTATTCAGACAATCAGAAACTAAACCTATGGTGATTCAACCCCTGTATCATAGAATTTCAAACCATATCGTGAGTAAATTTGATTTTTCTTTTACTTTTTTCTACATTTTTTTTACTTTTTCTACAGTTTTATCCATTTTTACCCTAAACCCTTCAATTTTTTGTTGTTGCCCTCTTTTCTCCCTATTTCTGTGATTTCAGAATTAGAGTTTTTCATTTTAGATTGACGTCCAACCCACGGGATGACTTGCATAGTCGGATCCCAATCCATTCGGCCATTGCGTGAATTTTTCGAAAAAATGGATTTTTATTTATCAGTGTGCCCTGCGTACGCTACCACATCGGTGTGTTCTATTATACATCGCATCACGCAAGTACTGTGTAGTAAAAAAATTGAAAACATTTTTTCTAAATCTGTGTGCCATATCTGAAATAGAGCACCGGTGCTCCATTTAACGAGGATAGCACCGTACGGTGTATTACACCATTTTTGCGGTGCATTTATAATACCCCATGCACCGTACGGTCTATTACAATGTTTTTGTTGTGAATTTATAGTACCCAACGCAATGTACAGTCTACTATACTATTTTGCGGTGCATTTTTAATATCCCCATGCACCGGATGCGGTGCATACCTCATGAAAGGTGCACCGGTGACTTGAGATTTATTTTCTACTTGAAAAGTTGAGAATTTATTTATAAATATATTAATGAATGATATGGTACGGGTTTTAGATTGATAAAGAAATGACTGACAAGAGATCAAGTAACAAAAATATTGTTAACACATCAAGAAAAGCAAAAAAGGCAAGTTCTCTATAAATTCTTTACAAAAATAATTATTTTTGAACTATATGTAAGTTTAACTAATATGTATTGTTTACTATGTATCATGTAGAGCCAAAAAATTACAAAGCTCGATATGATTATTTCTGATCTAGGACTAGAAGAGGGTAAAATTTTAATGGAAAAATTGCAAAAGGATGAATCAGGTGAATGAAAAAATACTATCGATCCAATATGAGTTTCTTTTTTTAATTACCATTAATAATATACTTAAAATTATTAGATAACATGTGTCAAATAGTCTACTAATTCAAATATGTTTAATTTTCTATAGGGACCAACAACTCATAAAAGGAATATTTTTCTAAGAAATGAAAAAAATAGAACATGCGAATGAAAATGAATTGCTCCTTAGCTCATCTGGAGTGGTATTGGAAGTTAACGAAAGGGGGGAAAAATTTTACAAAATTTTGAGGGATCTAGTGGAAGGAAATTATCTCTGGCTTATTCCTACCAAAATTCTTCGTACCAAACTTCTTGTTCAGTCTTTGAAATCAATCTTCATAAGAAGTCACTTTGGCATGTGACAAAGGACTGAACCACCAATCTTTTTCTTCGCCCTCAAGGTGTAGTGCTGCAATCTCAACAACCTTTCTTTCTGCTACTAGGTGTATCTGAAATAATGTAGCAAATTCTTCCCTCCAATCCCTCAATGTGTTTTTGGATGATCCATTAAATGTAGGCAAGAAAAGTCTATGCCTCTTTCTTCTGTTGCTGCCGCGGGATCTCCTTTCTTCTTTTAGTTCTAAAAATTGTTGGAGAGATAGATTCTCCTTAAGTGCTCTAGGTTGTGATTTGTACTCAGACATATATTTACTTAGGGTCTCATACCCCAAGTCTCCTTCATATTCGTACCATTCACCTTTCTTCTCAAAGAAAGGGGATCTAGTAGAATGGTGTGGAGTTCTATGCATCGTCGGTCTTTTCTGCTGTTGATAGGAAGTGCTTGGACATTCCTCCTTCTGAACTGTTCTTGGATCCTCCTTTTTCCTTTCTCTATTTTTTTGTTTGACCTCCTTGGAGAGATGTTGCATAGAGATAAAGAAAAAAGCGGCAACACTTGAACTCTCTTTCATTCTATATATCTACTATTTGCTTCTTCTTTTGATGTTAAAGATGAAGTGCCCACAAGTTGAGCCAAAGATCATGCTGTAATATCATTGTAATATCCCAAAAGGGAGAATGCAGTAATACAAAAATGTAATAATTGAAAAATGTAGCAATGAAAAAATAATCTAAATACACCATACAAATAGACAGAATAGTTGAGCTATTTTATTATATAGGACTTGGACAAAAAGTACAATAGTGATTAAAATATGAGACAGTCAAGCCAAACAAATGGCCTAGAATGACCCTAAAGTCATCCCATAAGAGGGACTGTGTAACTTTGGACTAATGGAAGAAATATTGCATTGTCCCTGCTACAAATTATGGGACTACAACTTTAGAAAAAATATACAAGTATAGATCTAGTAGTTCTTGAGCTCATATGATGACAAGATTTCAAATCTGAGCTCTATGATGGATACCCAATATAACCGAGAAAGGGTTTCTAAATTTGACAATCTTGGAAAATCACCCTCTTAGGCCTTGCAACATATAACTGCTGGGTATGAATATCTACCACATGAGTTGAATATAGGATGGCTGAAATAAGGCACAACCAACTCAATTCATAGAGGCTTGATCCATCCTTCAGATCCTTAAGCTAGAAGCTCAAGATCTGTCTCCTCCAACCTCCTCCAATAGATGCAGCTGCTGAATAGACAACAGTTGAGTAAAACTGCGCTGTCAGAGGGGGAGGCTATATATCCTAATGTTAGATGCTGCAATAAATCTCCTGAATGATGGAAATCATGTGCCCAAAGTGATGAGATGGTCCCTCACATGATTTCCAGCTAAAATACGGGAAACTTCCTTCCTCCTTTAGATCTGCAAGACTGGACTGCACAATACCTTGGTGAATTTCTGTTGTCTGGAGGTATGAAATGATGGCCTCAATTCCGAATATGAATATGATGCTCCCAAAATTTTGATCTTAAAGCACAAGGTGAAAGCATGAATCCTCCACCAGTTTCCTAGATGAAATGCTAGAAACAACCTCCACCTGTCAAACCATCAAGTAGGAATGCACAATTCCTACGAATGAATGTGTATATGAGAGTGGATAAATGTGGCACAAATTCCTAATGATGTATGGTAGCTCAAAATAACCTTCCCAGAGTAGGCACTCGAAGTCCCCCTTGGGTAAGGGTGGAATTTCTGCTCGGAAACACTTGTGTACTAAACATAACTACATACTTAGCTAAACAGCTGAAGTGTGCATAGAAATGTCAAATGACAAATCCATATCTAAACATATCAAAAATAATAATCTAAAACATTCCTTCTATTGATGTCTTCCTCTTCCTTATATGGTTTTTGAGCCTTCAATAGCCCTGACACACCTCATAACTGTGTTGCACCTGTGGCCACTATCCTCCATGAAGAGTGTGTTGTCTCTCCATATTCTCCACCATTTCTGCATTTAATTCCCACTCTCTCCATAATATGTAAATTATGTGCACAACTTCCTCCACTATCTCATCATTAGTGCTCTATGATCTTACTTTTAATGCAGCATGATCTCATTTGACTTCCTCCATGATCTCCATGATCTTATCTTTAATAATGCATGATCTCCACTCTTACATTAATGAGCTTCTCCACTACTCCATAATGAAAATATAACTCTAAATTATCCACATACACACATAAAAAGTGGATTTTATTCATCCACGGGGTTTATGTGTCCCTATGCCTTCTTATTTACTTAATTAATTAGATAAATTAAGAACTCTAATATTCCAATTATTTCATGGAAAGTTGGGAATATTACATACATTCACTACAAATTTGACTCTAAAACAAATAGAATCACTCTACATGCCTCACCAACCACCCTCAACTTGAATTTCATGAGCTAACTGAGTCTATCATAGTTAGTTAACTATTACAAGTGATTGTGAGATAAGATTACAATTTATTGTCCAATTTATTTAAGGGATAAATAAATTTGACACACATTTCTTATAATTTAATTAAGAAATAATTAAATCAAAAGCCTTCATGGTAACCATTTTTGGATGCCATTTTCTGGATGTTTTTTCTGGGTGCCAATTTCACTATTTCTTGTTGCAAATTTTAACAGAAACTAGGTTTCTTGGTTAGGAAGCTTTTCCGAAAATCGCTAAGTGTGGGATAGATGAGATTAGGGCGATACAAATTTGACTATGATCACACACATACAATACTTAGACCAATGAAATTAATTCATCCTTGACACATGAATGAATTATTTACCTTCATTTGACACCTTTAAGACCAGTAACAACAAGTGTGACAAGAAGGATATGTTTTTCAATAACCGTGATAACGCTTGTGCGATAGTAGTTAAAAATTTGATAATGAGTGCGATGGATACTTACATGCTTATAATAACTCATTTAAAAAGATACGGCCTCTTAAAACCACCATAATAGTCCTATACATGCAGTACAACAACCAACATGTGAAAAGGCAACATTTTTCCAAAGGAAGAAAAATACCTCAAGAAAACACATGGAATGGTTTTCAAATTTTGCGATGACACATGACACTGATGAAATGATGATGTGGAAATGATAATTTGTCCTTATTTTTTTTGTAGGAATTTACAGGGTAAGTTCCTTAGATCATGAACCAAATTTCACTGCTCACAAATAGATCTCAAATCAGTATACCAGTATAATCACATGGTTAAAACCCTCAAAGAGGGAAACAGTCCACGGCTTGAGCCAATGTGGCAACTTCAGGAAATTTATTAATAAAAAAAGAAAATTTAAATATTTTTCTCTCATAAACGGTTACCTAACAAATGACCCTCCATGCTCTTTAAATAGAGATCATGGACCAATCGGGTGCTAAGCCGTAGATCAAGTGTCATTAATACCGAGGTGAGAGATAACTGTCAAATCACTACAAATAGTGACCGTCGGATTATAAGTTACAAATGTACATGGTAAATAAACACACTTTACCTAACTCTACACTAGAAGAAGTTATTCTTAACTATTTCCTATGTGTCGGAATATCCTAACATCCCCCCTTAAGAACAACTTGGGATGGGATTGAAGGATTTACAAAGGTGACACAAAAGGAGCCTATTTCCTATGTATCGAAATATCCTAACATCCCATGTTAAGAAAAACTTGGGATAGGATTGAAGGATTTACAAAAATGACACAATAGGAGAAGGAAGGAGGCATTAGAGCCTATCCCCCCTTAATGAAAACTTTCCTGAACTCCAAGCATGGATCGAAGTTTAGTAAACTTCGCTTCTGTGAGAGCCTTCATAAAGATATCGACTACTTGATCATTGGTTGGACAGTACTGCACTTCAAGAACATGATCATGAATGAGATTTCTGATGAAGTGTATGTGGAGTTTAATGTATTTCATACGCTAATGCTGAACTGGATCTTTACATAGCTAAATGGCACTCTGATTATCACACCAAAGTGTAGTTGGATGCTACTGATGGAGACCAAATCCAGACAGGATCTAACGAAGCCACATGGCTTCCTTGCTGGCTTCAACTGCACCACGATACTCTACTTCTGCTGAAGAAAGAGAGATGGCACTTGTTTCTTACAAGACCAAGTAATAGGTCCTGAACCAAGAGTGAATACATATCCTACAGTATCTTTTCCATCATCAGGGTCACCAGCCCAATTAGAATAAGTGAAACCAATCAACAATGGAGATGCTCCTGCACTATAATTAATCTCGAACTAAACTATACCTAGAATATATCGAAGTATTCTTTTGGCTAATTTCCATTGACTTTCATGAGGTTGGTGCATAAACCAAGTGACAAGACCAACGACAAAGGGGAGGTCAGGACGAGTATGGGTTAGATATAGAAGTTTACCAACAAGTTGACGATATAAGGTAGCATCGACTTCAGGGGTAGTATAGTTGACTAAAAGCTTGACTCAATAATAAAAGGGAGAATGGGATGGATTATAATATTCCATGTGAAAGTGGTGTAGAAGATCACAAGAATACTTGGAATGAGAGAGGGTAATGCCTTCTTTCGATTGCAAGACTTTAAGACCAAGGAAATAATGCAACTTTCCTAATTCTTTCATTTCAAACTTCTTTTTGAGCCTAGGCTTCACATGTTTTATATGGTTTGGATCACTGACAGTAAGGATAAGATCATCAACATAAAGAACAAGGATGGTGAAGGACTTTACCACTTTATTGGTGTAGACAGTGTTGTCAAAATGACACCTAGAAAATCCATTATCTAAGAGAAATATATCCATTTTGGCATACCAAGCCCAAGGAGCTTGTTTGAGACCATAGAGAGACTTCCTAAGGCAAAAAGCAAGGCTAGAGTCTTTTTGGATAAATGCAGGGGGTTGTTCCATGTAGATTTCTTCATGTAAATATCAAGGTAAGAAGGCAGATTTAACATCCATCTGATGGAATTCCCATTTAATGGAGGCAGCAAGGGAAAGAACAACGTAGATAGAATTCATTTTGGCAACAGGGGAGAAGGTTTCAGTATAGTCAATGCCTTCAACTTTTGAAAATACTTTAGCGACAAGACGAGCTTTATGCCTATCCAATTTTCCATCTGGTCCAAACTTTGTTTTGTAAACCCATCTGCATTTGACAAGTTTTATTCCTTTTGGAAGAGGAACAAGATCCCAAGTATCATTCGCCAATAAGGAGTGATGTTCTTCATTCATAGCTTCATCGTAATCTGGATGATCGGAGGCTTTTACAAAGGCTTATGGATCAAGTTTTTATGGAACTTGAGCCAATAAGGAAGAGGCTCTTTCGAACTGAGAACATGTACGTCATCGATCAGCAGGGTCACTTGCAAGAGAACATGTAGCATCCCGAGCAGAGCGGACCCATATTGGAAGGGGTGGAGTATAAGAAACAATTTCAAGAGGTGGAGGAGGATTTTCATTCTTGCTGTCATCATCTGAACTAGAAGGAATGTTATTAAAAATAGAAGAGAGAGAGAGAGAGGTAGCACATATGTCAAATCAGACTCACAGGCCAAATGCGGTTGAAGAATTCTATATCATTTGACATCTTCAGATAAGGTCAACATACTGAGATTTAGAATCTGTAACACTTATCTGACTTACTTGAATATCTTGATTTGAATCTTGATTTTCTGGTATGTTATGAGCTCCTGCCAATAATATGCAAAAATCTTGTCCTCTAACAATCTTAGCTGGTTTAATATCAATATCATATTCTTGCAAGGCTGTTACCCAGTTAGCTCTCTTTTCTCCTACTTCTTTTTGAATTAATAATGGCCTCACTGCAGAGAATGGGACAATGATTTTTGTATGTGTTTTCAAGAGAAAAGGTCTGAAATTTTTTATTGATTTAAATACAGCAAAGGCTTGTTTTTCAACATCGGAATAATTAAGCTCAGCTCCTTGCAGATTTGAGCTAAATAAAGAAATTGGTGCTTCGATTTCTTGATCATTGAGTTGTGTTAAAACGGCTGCATAGGATGTTTCAATGGCGAGAGTATACAAAGCAAAATCTTTAGAAAAATATGGGGTATTCAATGCTGGTGCATTAATGATCGCTTGTTTGATTGCTTCAAAATCTTCTTTCTCTTTATGCGCCCATTTGAATATTGAATTCTTCCTGATCATATTTTGCATAGGTAAAACAATTAAAGAAAAATCAGGAATGAATCTTTTAACAAAATTGATCTGTCCAAGAAATGATTGCATGGATTTTTTATTATGAGGTAAAGAAATATCAGAAATTTCTTTCACTCTATCTGGATCAATATATATACCATCTTTTGACACAACAAATCCTAAGAGTTTTCCTTCATCTAAAGCAAAGAAATATTTCTTCGGATTTAAGGAAATACCAAACCTTCTACATCTTTCAAATATTTTCTTTAAATCATGTAGATGATTGGCTCTCTTTTTTGAAAATACTGTTATGTCATCAAGATAAACAACAACTGATTTATTGATCAGACCTTTAAATGCTATGTCCATGGCTCTTTGGAAAGTTGCTCCTGCATTTATTAGACCAAAAGGCATTTTCTGATAAGCATAAGTTCCCCATTTTGTTCTGAAAGTTGTTTTCAATCTGTCATCCGGATGAACTAAAACTTGATTATAGCCTGAAAATCCATCGAGAAAGGACATAAGTTCAGAACCAGCTACCTTTTGAAGTATCTGTTCCATGGTTGGCAATGGGAAATTATCTTTTAAACATGCCTTGTTTAAATTTCTGAAATCAATACAGATTCTTATATCACCATTCTTCTTCCTTACAGGTACCATATTGGAAACCCAATTGGAGTGCCTGACCGGAAAGATGATTTTGGCTTTTAAAAGTTTATTAAGTTCTGATTTGATTTGACTTTCGAGATTTGGATGAATCTTTCTCAACTTCTGTTGAACAGGTTTAATATCAGGAAGCATTGGAATTGTGTGTTGAATAACCGAAGTATCATACGTTTTTAAATCATCATAATTCCAAGCAAAAACATTTTTATATTTGTTCAAGAGTTTAATGAAATCATTCCTTTCCTCTGGTGTTAAATTGAGTCCTAAATTAACGTTTTGAGGTTTAGAATCAGAACCAAGATTTACTAATTCAAACTTCAAGGTAGAGCTTTGAAGTTTAGTATTAGTGACTTTCTTGAATCTGTCTTTAATGTCATATAAATCCTCTAATTTAACAATAGATTTTGGAATGGGGTTTTCATTACCTTTTGAAGAAATTTGTAAATCATGATCATCTTCGTCAATAATTTTCTCATCATATGATTTCTCTGAAGTCATGAAATTTAGAATATCTTGATCATGATAGAATACTCTCCAATTTGTAACATTATCTGGGACAGATAGACGAAAAATCAATTCTACAGAAAACCTATCAGGACTGCAATCTTCAGCAGGTAGGAGTTTAGATGCAACATTAGCTAACAAGTCAGCTGATGTATTCTGATTCCTAGGAATAGGAGAAATATTAAATGCTAAAAAATGAGTGATGAGATCTTGTACTAGGGTTTGATAGTGTTTAAGATGTCCTGAAAGGAAATGAATAGTATTCCTAACTTGTTTTATGACAATTTCAGAATCACCAAAGACTTTCAAGTATTTAACATCTAACCCTATAGCTTTATAAAGTCCTTGAACCAAGGCTTCATATTCTGCGGTATTGTTAGTATACTCAAATTCTAACCTACATGCCAGCATATTTTTCTCACCATCTGGATCAATTAAGATGCATCTAGCTCTAGCTCCATCACTAGACTTTGATCCATCAAAATACAACGACCAAAATAAAGACTTATCTATTGGCTTATCTACAATTACATCAGAAATATTTACAATTCTGGAAGGATCAGATTTTGAAAAATTTTCTATCTGAGAAACAAAAGTATTTACAGAAAAAGGTGATTGAGGTGCTTGGAAGTTTCCCAGAAATGATTCAGCAGAATAACCTCCAAGAATATTGTTGTTGAATGCTACAGGTTCATTAGGTTGTTCAAATTCAATGACAGTGTGTGTCATATGTTTTTCTCGTTCAATTTTGATTTGATTTGGTTTCCCTTTGTAGGGAAGCCACATATGTGAATAATCAGTCGAGATATAACCATTAATTTTCACAGACCAGTCCCTGCTTAAAATTAATCCATAGAATTCAGGAATATAAGCAATCAAAATATCAATTCTTTGGACAATTCTAGGATCGGAAGCTAATCTGATAGTAACTGAGTTGATTTCTCCTACAACTTGAACTTTAGAGCGATCTAATTGAACAATATTAACTACTGATTTCTGTGGTTCGATATTCAATTTGGCACAGACAGAAGTAGGCATTATATTGGAGGAGGCTCCAGAATCAATCAAACAATTGTGCAGATTCTTATTGTACATTTCTTAAGTCAGAAGAAAAGGAGGAGTTTGAGAATTTGACTTTTCTCCAATCAGCACTGTATCAGTAGCATCTACCTTATCTGGTGGCTTACCAGCTCCTCTAGCCGCTTTTGCAACTACACCACTTGGTAAAGGAGCAATTGGTGTAGCGTTTAATTCTTTCAATAGCAACTTTTGCTGGTGTTTTAGTTTGCTGATTTCATGTAATGAAATGTTGGCTTTGATCTTTTTCATGTCTTCAACAATGTTGTAGTCCATAGGATCTGACACTACTAAAGTCTTTGTTGTCAATGTGGGAGGATTAGAAGAAGATGGCTGATTTTGAGTAGGTAATGGAGAAGTTTTCTTTACAGGGGATTTGTCTTTAGTACTTGGAGTTGTAATTTTCTATTTAGGAACTGTTTGCACTGGTTCCGATATAGATTTACTCCTAGTACTTACAGGCATAGCTTCTTCACTATCTGAATTAGGGAGAATAAAATCCCACATTCCATTCAATTCAGCTATTTCTTCATTCTCATCTTCCTCATCTGATACTAGAGATGTATCTTCTTCTTCTTCCTCTTCTTCTGATTCTGCATTAGAGATTGCATTAGGAGGTTTAGACTCAACTTGGTTTCTTCTGAAATTTCAGAATGGTTTCTTGGTAGAAGTTTCAGCTACTTGTTTTTTAATTTCAACCATTTCATTTGACATGGTCTTAAGAACTTTTTGTAAACCTTCCATGTCATATGGGTCTTTGGCCTTTTTCTTTGAATCATCTTTGAAGCTGACTTTCTTTGATTTCCTTTCCTCAATAGCATTTTTCTTTTCTAGAGAGATAATTCATTTTTCTACTGCAATAGCTTCTTTCATATTCTCAGCTAACGTAGGTTTTGCAGCTCTGTCTACAAAAATTGCTATGTTTGAAGGTAAGGCAGTTATGTACCATTCAATTCTGACTTGTTCAATGGGCTATGAATTTGTGTGAATTTTTTTCAAGAGTTTGTTGAATCTAGCATTGAATTCTTTAATAGGTTCCTTGGGTTGTATCTTCAAATTAGAGAGGTCATTGAGTAAAGTTGCTATTGATCGGTCATCTCCAAATTTGGTTAAAAAATGATCTGCAAAAATGTCCCAACTTGTTATGGATCCTGATGGTAATGAAAAGTACCATGATCCTGCTACTCCTTGAAGAGTATAAGGGAATAGTCTAACTACAACATCTTCATGTGTGACTCCATTCAAATTAATAGCCAGCATAAAGTTATTGACATGTTCTTCAGCTTGAATGTTAAGATCTGGACTAAATTTTGGAAGCCATTTTCCAGGATTGTCTGGTAAATCATGTAAAGGTGCAGCCATGTTGACTGCCCCTAGAGTAGCCCATGGTCTAGCCATTATTGGAACAATTATTGGAGGAGTAGTAGAAACTGGTGGTGTTTGAATAGAAGTTGTTGGAATAGATGATGTTGAGATTGATGATGATTGAACAGATGATGATTGAGTGGATGATGATATGGAAACAATTGTACTTTGTTGAGATGGGATTTCGGAAACAGGTATTTGAATATTAGATGTTGGACTTATATCACTTACTGATTCCGATTGAGTTGTTCTTGTCTTACTTCTACTAGGTAAAGGGAATTATTTCGGAGAAATACCAAGTTTTTCACTTTGAAGCCTAGTAAGAGGTTTGTAAGAAACAAATTTTGAAGTTACACTACCTTCAGATATTTCAGATTCTTCTAGAGATAATGAGAATCCTTTCAATTTATGATTTAAATCTTGAACTTCAGGAGACTCAGGATGTTGATTGTCTGAATGTTTTGAGATTTTGGTAGTGGGTGTATGAACTCCTTCGCAATTTCTTCTATGGGATTTTGTATTTCAGAAGAAACTGAAGAAGTTGATGAGGGTGTTTTACTCTCAGAATGGCTTGTGGATAAATATTTACTTGCCATTCATAGCTCAAGCCCTCCTTCTAGCGCCAAAAATGTTGAAGCCTAGAAAATCTCTACTTCAAACATTCAGGAAAACCACCCGGTCAGGACCTTAGGACAACTCCTTTTCCATTTGGTATGGTGGCTCCGACTGGATTTAAAGGACCATTTTCCTTATAACTAAATGGATTGGTTTGGATGGGTGGAAATGGGACTAAATTAACTGAAATAAAACTATCTAATTTAAACGAAATACTGATAAAGAAATTCTAACACTAACCCGGGTAATTATATGTGAATACAGCTTAAGATTGTTCCAGTTTAACAATAACCATGAAAATGTATTATTATTTAAATTGAAATATGCAGAAACAAATAAAGATAACTATGTTTAAGAAATTAAACAGAGTTGTATTAGCATATTGCATTCATCATTGTATACCATATATATATACTTATGAAAGATAACGTTTCAATTATACTCAGAAATGATATATAAAAGGAAGCGTTGTGAAAACAAATATATATAAATGATAGAAATTTTAAAGCGAATATCATAAGACAAAAGAAATCAACAGTGAACGGATAGAAATACCTTATTCATCTTGAAGACTTTCAAATGAAATCTGATACTCTAATCCAGTAACTTTGATGCAAAATCAAGTTCCAAGGTACATAAATGCAACACTTCAAAGATAATTCCGCATAAAAATCACCAGATGTGATCCTTTTTAAAAATATATAAGACAATGGAGTATAGAAATGCAATCTTCAAGTCAAAAAATATTAAGATCCAGGACCCTTCTCTAAATGCATGAGAAGGGTTTAAATACTACTTAGCTAAATCTAAAAATAGTCTTATTACAAAAATTAAGGATTCGGTTCAATGACCGTGCTTTTCCTAGGCTAAAATACAGTAAAATTAAAACTAAATCTAACTATCTATGAACTTGATCTTTAAACTTGCAGGCATCTAGCATAGTTTTGAGAGGATGCGGTTGGTCGACGTCAGAATTCAACTGTCCTGAAAAGACAGAGTCGGCAAGTGTAGGAGCAATCTTCTCTGTAGCATTGCTAATACAATTAAGCGCATTGTACTGACTGTGTGGCTTCTGCAGTATGGGTATGAGTCCCAATTCAATCTTGTCGACCTTGGATTACGTTTTCTCTTTCTTACACTTTGCCTCCATTCTAGATAGTCCATTGCCAACCCATCACAGGGAATTTAGAGACATAACAGATAGCATCCATGACATAAGCAGATAAATAAAAAGGTGGATAGACCCGCTGAGAAACATTTCGTTTGGACCGGTAGTGAAAAATAGAAGTGGTCAAATTATCAGATAGGATTTTGGTCCAGTCTACAATTGTAGAATTAACGGCCACATTCAACAAAGGAAGCCATTCGGGTAAGATCATATTTATGTCGGGCTTTCCAAAAAGCCTGCATAACATGGCAGCAGTGAAACAATAAGGAGAAGTAAGTGAACCCGTGCTGTACATACCTTGTTTGTTTTTCTTTAATGGTTCACTTCTTTTGGTCCACTCCTTTGTGCATTCTGCCAAATTTTCATGTTCTCTGGCAAAATCTTCCATGAATTATTTGTTGTAAGTCGCCTGAGGTTCTGGCAACTTATACATTAATCTCAGATCTTCTGTGGTAAATGACCCGATTAGCTCTTCAGATGGAGTTCTGAATTGCCTGTCTGAAATATTAGTGTTGTCCAGCACCCATCTCACCATGTCCGTATACAGGAGAATCCTTGGCCTTGCTGCTATTCTATGCAAAAATGAGCAAGCTAGTTCTCTAAGGGTTGCTTCAGACATATTACTGGAACCTGCTGTAGCTACAAATTTCATCACCACAGGGTTTTCTTCCTCTAGCAGATTATACATTCCTTCCCAAGTGGATATACCGGCATCCTTATTACAAGCGGTGTCTGCATACAGCGAAGCCATTTCTTTGTTTTCAGAACTCGAGCTCTTCTCCTTCTTACCCATAGTGTTTAGTGGAAGCTTTGTATAGACTTTTTCTCCTTCGTGCCTGTGTTTTATGAGTAAATGAGAGTAATGGCATAAGAAAGGTGATGAGACTGTTTTAAATGTGAAAGCGGATGAAATATAATATTTTAATCATGAAACGACTGTCAATTCAAACATAATCTCATTTACCATTAATTTTCAATCCAATCATTTAATTTAATCATTAAAGCGCATAACAGATTTGATATATGGGAATATTTCCTTGGGATAGTGCGCCTGCATGAATCTGTGACATTGCGATCTGCGATTTGCAGCGCAATATCGCAATATCACAATGTCGCAATATCGCAATATCAAAAAATGAAGTCATCGTAATTATGTAAATAGCGCAAAAGCAGAAATTGCGCAATAGCGCAAAAGCGCATATCGCAAATCTCGCAAAAGCGCAAAATTGTAAATAGCACAAAAGGTATGCGTTTATCATTTCTGTTTTCTACGCTATGTGATCTACGACCAATATGTTTATTGTATAGGCTTTTTGGGATCGCATTATCGCAAAAGGGCAAAATCGCATTTTCAGTTTTATAAAAGATATATACCATTTTGCTATGGATGCGCTATTTTGTTTAAAGAGCAATTTTATTGTAATCTATAATAAACTTAAGTGTTTTTTAATATTATTTCTAAGGGATTTCTCTAAGTTTATGATAGAAAGTTTTATTTGAAAAGGAAAACAAATCCTAATTTATTTTTTGAATATTTTAACTAAGGGTCCCCATTTATTTAGTATTATTACTAATATTAAATAAAAAAGAGGGGTTGTTACTGGTCACAACAATTGGCGATTCACTGAAAGAAACAGTTATCTCGAAAAAATAAAATGAACACTATATCTTTAGTAAGTAAAGATTTTTAAATATAATGAACACTATCTTAGGATAATTCAAATAAAATGTAACTATGAAAAAAGAAATAAAAATCATTTCATAATTTCTTTCTAATTCCTTGAGTAAAACATTTTTGGGTTATCTCAAGCTTTGATTTGTGTTAATAATGAAATGATGGATTTCTCAAGTTTTGGTTTTATAATATACTCTATTGCCATAGGTATTGCCTCTGCTGCCAGCAAACGTTCATAGTCTCGACAGGGTTACTTTTAAACCATTAACCATTCATTGTCTCATCCAACTAAAATTATGAATTTTTAAAAGATAAATTCATAAGACCTATTATCTCATGTTTTTGTCTTTTACTTATTTTTTTATTTTCAAGAGCCATTGTTCTGGTTTGGTAGCCAGTTAATAACAATGCCATTCTCTAGTTATAATTAAACTGAACAAGCTGGCTCATGATGAGACCCCTTGTCTTACATTTATAAGCCATTACCCTGTTTTGGTATGCAGTATTGGTAATGTCAGTTTTATTACTCCTTATGAACATGGTAAGTCGGTTCATAATGAGACCTCTTATCTCTTTAAATTTCCAAATTTCTTAGAATTACATTCTGAAAAATCACAACTTAAATGGATGGGGTGAAATAGTTTTATCCTTAAGAATCAATGGATGACAATTTTCAGAGTTTTTTAAGTTCCAAAACTTTGAAAAAATCTTTACTTTGATGGATAACCTTTCTCTTCTTAATAAACTTATGATGATTTACATTCTTCTCAAGTTTTCAAAAGATCATGTAAATGATTGAAATAATCTTTCAAAGTTTAACATCTTATTTTAAGCTATTCAAAAACTGTGATCATTACTTTTAAAAATTCTTATTTACAAAATAAATATTTATAATATTTTTCCGAAGAAATTTTCTTAAATAGTAAACAGTCAATTAGAGACTCATTAACAACCTTTATTTGCGAAAACAATTAAAAACTTTGCAGAAAGGAATATGTACAATTAAGAAGGGGTTACCTCCTTATGAAAAGAATTTCTTCAAGACAAGCCCATTTACAGGAAGAGATTCTCTCTTTCCTGTTAAATCTTGGAGTATGAACGTATTTGAGCCTATCTTTTTAGCAATCTGAAATGGTCCAAGCCACTTTTTCTGAAACTTGGTATGTTTACCTTTTTCTTCATGTGCTTTATCCCATTTCAGAACAAGATCACCAATTGACAAAATCTTTGAGCCGGTAGAACTTGCATCAAAAAAAGATTTTACAAGTTGTTGATATTTTTCATGAATAATTTTTTCTTTATCTCTATCTTCTTCAAGTTTAAGGATTTGATCATATCTCAATTGAATGGATGAAGAAGGATTTTCTTCAATAAATTGTACTAGGGCTAATGATGGAAGAGTGAAATTTGATGGTATTACAACTTCTTTTCCATAAACCAAATTGAAATGTGAAGTTCCAATTGAAGCTTTTTGAGTAATACGATCAGCCCATAGTGCAAAAATTAAAGACTTGTGCCAATTCCTTTGATTTTGATCAACGGTCCTTTTAATGATTTTGATAAGGTTTTTGTTAGTGGATTCAGCCAAACCATTACCTTGTGGATAATAATTTGATGAATATTTTAATTTAAAACCTCTTTTGACTGCAAATTCTATTAAACTATTTCCAAAGAAGTAGGATGCGTTATCAAAGACTAGAGCGTTAGGTACACCAACCCTGGTTATGATGAATTGATCTATGAAATCAATAATTGCATTAGAATTGACTACCTTCAACGGGATTGCCTCTACCCATTTTGTAAAGTAATCAGTTGCAGTAAGGATGTACTTGTGATGTTTGGAAGAATGAGGTACTATCTCACCAATAATGTCAAGCCCTCATTGTTCGAATGGTTGCTCAATAGTCACTGGTTGCAAAGGAAAAGTTGGTTTCCTTTGTCTTCCCTTCACAGTTTGACAATTTGGCACTTTCATACATAATCATGTACTACTACAAGGTGAAATGAGTAGATGAGTAATAATAAATGCAATTATTTTGTGAGGGCGTAGTATAGGTCACAAAATGACCTCCTGCTGGTCCATCATGTAATTCCTGCAACACCTTTTCAGCTTCAGTCTTTTCAAGACATCTTAATAGGATTGAATCATAATTCTTTCTGAATAACACATTATCAATGATCTCATATTTAATGGCCTTCAATCTTAAAGCACGTTTTCTCTTATAGCTGAGATTAGAAGGAGCATACCCATTTTTCAAGTAATAGATGAGATCAGCATACTGAGATTCAGAATCTGTAACACTTATCTGACTTACTTGAATATCTTTATTTGAATCTTGATTTTCTAGTATGTTATGAGCTCCTGCCAATAATCTGCAAAAACCTTGTCCTCTAACAATTTTAGCTGGTTTAATATCAATATCATATTCTTGCAAAGATGTTACCCAGTTAGCTCGTTTTTCTCCTACTTCTCTTTGAATTAATAATTGCTCACTGCAGAGAATGGGACAATTATTTTTGTATGTGTTTTCAAGAGAAAAGGTCTGAAATGTTTGATTGATTTAAACACGGAAAAGGCTTGTTTTTCAACATCGAAATAATTCACCTCAGCTCCTTGCAGATTTGAGCTAAAGAAAGAAATTGGTGCTTCAATTTCTTGAATTCATTGGGTGTATTAAACGGTTCATGGATGTTTCGGTGTAGTATACAAAGTAAAATCCTTAGAAACTTAGAAAAATATAGGGGTATTCAATATTGTAGTGCATTAATGATCGCTTGTTTGATTGCTTCAAAAGTTTATTAAGTTCTGATTTGATCTGACTTTCGAGATTTGGATGAATCTTTCTTAACTTCTGTTGAACAGGTTTAATATCAGGAAGCATTGGAATTGTGTGTTGAATAACAGAAGTATTATACGTTTTTAAATCATCATAATTCCAAGCAAAAACATTTTTATATTTGTTCAGAAGTTTAATGAAAGCATTCCTTTCCTCTGGAGTTAAATTGAGTCCTAAATTAACATTTTGAGGATTAGAGTCAGAACCAAGATTTACTAATTCAAACTTCAGAGTGGAACTTTGAAGTTTAGCATTAATGCTTTCTGGAGAATCTACTTGTGTCATATAAATCCTCTAATTTAACAGCAGTTTTGGAATGGGGTTTTCATTACCTTTTGACGCAATTTGTAAATCATGATCATCTTAAGTCGGTAATTTGCTCATCATATGATTTCTGCAGTGTAGGGAATTTAAAATATCTTGATCATGATAGAATACTTTCTCCAATTTGTAATATTATCCGACACAGATGGATGAAAAATCAATTCTACGAAAAACCTATCAGGACTACAATCTTCAGCAGGAAGGAGTTTAGATGCAACATTAGCTAACAAGTGAGCTGCTGTATTTTGATTCCTAGGAATGGGAGAAATATTGAATGCTAAAAAATGAGTGGTAAGATCTTGTACTAGGTTTTGATAGTGTTTAAGATGACCTGAAAGGCAATGAATAGTATTCTAACTTGTTTGTGACAATTTCGGAATCACCAAAGACTTTCAAGTATTTAACATCTAACCCTATAGCTTTATAAAGTCCTTGAACCAAAGGCTTCTATTTCGCAGTATTGTTAGTACACTCAAATTCTAACTACATGCCGGCATAGTTCTCTCCTTCTGGATCAATTGGGATGCATCCTGCTCCTGCTCCATCACTATATTTCGATCCATCAAAATATAATGACCAAAATAAAGACTTATCTATTGGCTTATCTACAATTACATCAGAAATATTTACAATTCTGGAAGTATCAGATTGTGAAAAAATTTCTATTTGAGAAACAAAAATATTTACAGAAAAAGGTGATTGAGGAGCTTTGAAATTTCCAAGGAATGATTCAGCAGAATAGCCTCCAAGAATATTGTTGTTGAATGCTACAGGTTCATTAGGTTGTTCAAATTCAGTGACAGTGTGGATCATATGTTTTTCTCGTTCAATTTTGATTTGATTTGGTTTCCCTTTGTAGGGAAGCCACATATGTGAATAATCAGTCGAGATATAACCATTAAGTTTCGCAGACCAGTCCCTGCTTAAGATTAATCCATAGGATTTAGGAATATCAGCAATCAAAATATCAATTCTTTGGACAATTCTAGGATCGGAAGCTAATCTAATAGTAACTGAATTGATTTATCCTACAACTTGAACTTTAGAGCGATCTAATTGAACAATATGCACTGCCGATTTTTGTGGTTCGATATTCAATTCGGCACAAACAGAAGTAGGCATTATATTGGAGGAGGCTCGAGAATCAATCAAACAATTGTGTAGATTCTTATTGTACATTTCATAAGTCAGAAGAAAAGGATGAAGTAGCATCTGCTTGTCGGTGGCTTACAGCTCTCATTTGCTTTTACCTTCACCACTTATTGAGGAGCAATTGAGTAGCAGCGTTTAATTCTTTCGATAACAGCACTGGTATTTTAGTTTGCTGAGTTCATGTAAGGAAATGTTGGCTTTAATCTTTTTCATGTCTTCAACAATGTTGTACTCCATAGGATCTGACACCACTAAAGTATTTGTTGTTGATGTGGGAGGATTAGAAGAAGATGGCTGATTTTGAGTAGGTAATGGAGAAATTTTCTTTACAGGGGATTTGTCTTTGGTACTTCGAGTTGTAATTTTCTTTTTAGGAACTGTTTGCACTGGTTCCGATATAGATTTACTCCTAGTACTTACAGGCATAGCTTCTTCACTATTAGAATTAGGGAGAATAAAATCCCACATTCCATTCAATTCAACTATTTCTTCATTCTCATCTTCCTCATCTGATACTAGAGATGTATCTTCTTCTTCTTCCTCTTCTTCGATTCGTTAGAGATTGCCGTGCAGGAGGTTTAGATTCTAAACTTGGTTTCTTCTGAAATTTCGGAATGGTTTCTTGGTAGAAGTTTCAGCTACTTGTTTTTTAATTTCAACCATTTCATTTGACATGGTCTTAAGAACTTTTTGTAAACCTTCCATGTCATATGGGTCTTTGGCCTTTTTCTTTGAATAATCTTTGAAGCTGACTTTCTTTGATTTCCTTTCCTCAATAGCATTTTTCTTTTCTATAGAGATAATTCGTTTTTCTACTGCAATAGCTTCTTTCATATTCTCAGCTAACGTAGGTTTTGCATCTCTGTCTACAAAAATTGCTATGTTTGAAGGTAAGGCAGTTATGTACGATTCAATTCTGATTTGTTCACTGGGCTGTCAATCTGTGTGAATTTTGTTCAAGAGTTTGTTCAATCTAGCGTTGAATTATTTAATGGGTTCCTTGGGTTCTATCTTCAAATTGGAGAGGTCATTGAGTAAATTTGCTATTGATCGGTCATCTCCAAATTTGGTTAAAAAATGATCTGCAAAAATGTCCCAACTTGTTATGGATCCTGATGGTAATGAAAAGTACCATGATCCTGCTACTCCTTGAAGAGTATAAGGGAATAGTCTAACTACAACATCTTCATGTGTGACTCCATTAAAATTAATAGCCAGCATAAAGTTATTGATATGTTCTTCAGCTTGAATGTTAAGATCTAGGGTAAATTTTGGAAGCCATTTTCCAGGATTGTCTGGTAAATAATGTAAAGGTGCAGCCATGTTGACTGCCCCTGGAGTAGCCCATGGTCTAGCCATGATTGGAACAACTATTGGAGGAGTAGTAGAAACTGGTGGTGTTTGAATATAAGCCGTTGGAATAGATGATGTTGAGATTGATGATGATTGAGCAGATTATGATTGAGGAGATGATGTGGAAACAACTGTACTTTGTTGAGATGGGATTTTGGAAATGGGTATTTGAATATTAGATGTTGAACTTATATCACTTACTGATTCTGATTGAGTTTTTCTTGTCTTAACTCTACTAGGTAAAGGGAATTCTTTCAGAGAAATACCAAGTTTTTCACTTTGAAGCCTAGTAAGAGGTTTGGAAGAAACAAATTTTGAAGTTACACTACCTTCAGATATTTCAGACTCTTCTAAAGATAATGAGAATCCTTTCAATTTATGAATTAAATCTTGAACTTCAGGAGACTCAGGATTTTGATTGTCTGAATGTTTTGATATTTTGGTAGTGGGTGTATGAATATTCTTCGCAATTTCTTCTATAGGATTTTGTATTTCAGAAGAAATTGAAGAATTTGATGAGGGTGTTTTGCTCTCAGAATGGCTTGTGGATAAAGATTTACTTGCCATTCATAGCTCAGGCCCTCCTTCTAGCGCCAAAAATGTTGAAGCCTAGAAAATCTCTGCTTCAAACATTGGGGAAAACCACCTGGTCGGGACCTTAGGACAGCTCCTTTTCCGTTTGGTATGGTGGCTCCGAATGGATTTAAAGGACCAGTTTCCTTATAACTAAATGGATTGGTTTGGATGGGTGGAAATGGGACTAAATTAACTGAAATAAAACTATCTAATTTAAACTAAATACTGATAAAGAAATTCTAACACTAACCTAGGTAATTATATGTGAATACAACTTAAGATTGTTCTAATTTAACAATAACCATGAAAATGTATTATTATTTAAATTGAAATATGCAGAAACAAATAAAGATAACTCTGTTTAAGAAATTAAACAGAGTTGTATTAGCATATTGCATTCATCATTGTATACCATCTATATATACTTATGAAATATAACGTTTCAATTATACTCAGAAATGATATATAAAAGGAAGCGTTGTGAAAAAAAAATATATATAAATGATAGCAATTTTAAAGCGAATATCATAAGACAAAAGAAATCAACAGTGAACGGATAGAAATACCTCATTCATCTTGAAGACTTTCAAATGAAATCTGATACTCTAATCCAGTAACTCTGATGCAAAATCAAGTTCCAAGGTACATAAATGCAACACTTCAAAGATAATTCCGCATAAAAATCACCAGATGTGATCCTTTTTAAAAATATATAAGACAATGGAGTACAGAAATGCAATCTCCAAGTCAAAAAATATTAATATCCAGGACCCTTCTCTAAATGCATGAGAAGGGTTTAAATACTACGTAGCTAAATCTAAAAATATTCTTATTACAAAAATTAAGGATACGGTTCAATGACCATCCTTTTCCTAGGCTAAAATACAGTAAAATTAAAACTAAATCTAACTATCTATGAACTTGATCTTTAAACTTACAGGCATCTAGCATATTTTTGAGAAGATGCGGTTGACCGACTTCAGAATTCAACTATCCTGAAAAGACAGAGTCGGCAAGCGTAGGCACAATCTTCTCTGCAGCACTGATGATACAATTAAGTGCACTATGCTGACTGTGTGGCTTCACCAAGTACATCCAGTATGAGTCCCAATTCAATCTTGTCAGCCCTTGGATTGATTTTTCTCTTTCTTCTGCCTTTTGCCTCCATTCTGTTTGCAGTTGATGTGCCTGTGGGAGATATCCTGGAACAATTTTTGGAATCAAATTAGCTTTGTGTAAATAATCATTTACACAATCAATAAGAGTGTTTTCCGCTGTAGCCGCCTCATCTGCTGCCTTTTCTGCCCTTCTGATTTGTGCATCCCAGTTATTGAACAATATTTCTTTATGGTTTTCATTAACAATGGGTGCTCCAGCTTTTCTGCCTTCTTATGTCTTTTGCCATGCCAGATAATCATTGATCTTTTCATTAATCAAATCATAATCATTTCATAAATATACGACATGATTTGTGATTTTATCGCTCTCCTGGCACAAAGAATTCCATTGCAAGATTTTTTGGCAGAAAACTTCCTCTTGTTGCAGTAGTTGATTGTTTAAAGAGATAGTTTCTGAAATGAATTTTGGAAGCTTAGGATCATCTTTATGCTGATCTTGGATAATCTGTATTTGTTTTTCTTTATCAGCCAAGCTTTTTTGATGTCCTATTTGCATTTCTTGATGTTGTTGTTGTAACTCTTCAAGTTTCAATTGTGCTTCCTTATCGACCTGTACCTGTTGCAATTGATGTTGTAGAACTTTTACCTGTTCTTCTTTTTCATTCAACAAAAGTTGTATCTAAAATGATCTGTCAATTGTTGTAGAAGCATAAGCTCCTGTCATTTGAGATAACTTAGCGAGATTATGAGTAGGTTCTGTGGCAGGATCTTTCCACAAAACATCTACTCGTTCTGCTTCAGTAGTAATTGAACCTTCTAACTTTCTCTTTTTCCTCTATCTCTTCACTACTGCTTTGTATTTTGGGCTATAGAATACATCCAGAGGAGGAATTTCCTCTACATTAAGTACAATTTCAGAGGAGGGTGTGATTGGTATGTGCTCTGTCACTGTGATTGTGTTGCTTTTTCCTGTGTTCAAAACTTTGGTTGTCTAGACCAGGGTCTGTACATTCTGTCCTTCTACATTAATCAATTGGTTGAAGGTTTCCCATTATTTGTCTAATTCAATAATGACTGGCTGTTGCTGTACATTGGTTGGAGGAGGATTTGTCTATTGAGAAGTCAAAATTTGTTGTTGAGTAAGTTCTTTTGATTGTGCAGAATGTTTAATGGATTCTTCCATTTTATCTTCCTTTTCATTATACTTATTGGAAAGTTCAGAATCTCTGTCAGATTTTGATTTAGATTTATCTGTACTTGAACTGCCGTTAAGACTAACACTAGAAGTTTGCTCCCTTGCGGGCTCTAAGCGTAGATTTTCCAAAGGAATAGGAGTTAGTCTTCTTTCTCTGTAAAGCTTGAATTCCTGAAATTCCTCTGGAGATAACTGCACTTGAGCTGAATTCAAAACTTCTTTGAATGAATTTCTTTCTTGAAACATATCATCAAAAGGATCCTGTTCCCCTGAAAATTCCCTTACTCTGATTGCATTGGCAAAATTCTTAATAATATCATTTGGGTTGAATAATCTTCTCGAAAATTTGAACAACTGTAGGCATGTAATGTTGCCTATTTCTTGAAATGCATGACCAATATCGAACAGTGAAAATGTTCCACATTTTACGGGAAATTTTAGCCAAATGCATTTTTTCTTCTCTTTTAAATCTTTTGTTATACCTCCCTATCCACAGGTCTGATAAGCAATTTCCCGAGCTACAAGTCTATCTGGAACATATAGGGGTAAAACATGGGGAGAAGCATAACTTCCAAAAACCCTAATATAAGTGAACAATTCTTCTCCAAACCATCTCGTAACGGGGAGAATATCAACCTCTGTTTCTGGGGATAACCTTGGGGCATCCTTATTATGCAATGTTCTGTACAATGGCAGCATTATTCCATGACAAATTTGGTAAAAATGGGGGAAAAACTTAGACTCCCATAGTTCTTTATGGTACACATGAATAGGCAAAGGATCGTGGATAGTCCATTGCCAACCCATCACAGGGAATTTAGAGACATAACAAATAGCATCCATGACATAAGCAGATAAATAAAAAGGTGGATAACCTGCTGAGAAACATTTCATTTGGACCGGTAGTGAAAAATAGCAGTGCTCAAATTATCAGATAGGATTTTGGCCCAGTCTACAATTATAGAATTAACGGCTGCATTCAACAAAGGAAGCCACTCGGGTAAGATCATATTTATGTCAGGCTTTCCAAAAAGCCTGCATAACATGGCAGCAGTGAAACAATAAGGAGAGGTAAGTGAACCCGTGCTGTACATACCTTGTTTGTTTTTCTTCAATGGTTCACTTCTTTTGGTCCACTCCTTTGTGCATTCTGCCAAATTTTCATGTTCTCTGGAAAAATCTTCCATGAATTGTTTGATGTAAGTCGCCTGAGGTTCTGGCAACTTATACATTAATCTCAGATCTTCTGTGGTGAATGACCCGATTATCTCTTCAGATGGAGTTCTGAATTGTCTGTTTGAAATATCGGTGCTGTCCAGCACCCATTTCACCATGTCCGTATACGGGAGAATCCTTGGCCTTGCTGCTATCCTATGGAGAAATGAATAAGCGAGTTCTTTGAGGGTTCCTTCAGATGTATTACTAGAACCTACTGTAGCCACAACTTTCATCACCAAAGGATTTTCTTCTTCTAACAGATTATACATTCCTTCCCAAGTGGATATACCAGCATCCTTATTACAAGCGGTGTCTGCATATAGCGAAGCCATTTCTCTGTTTTCAGAATTCGAGCTCTTCTCCTTCTTACCCATAGTGTTTAGTGAAAGATTTGTATAGACGTTTGCTCCTTCGTGCCTGCGTTTTACGAGTAAATGAGAGTAATGGCATAAGAAAGTTGATGAGAATGTTTTAAATGTGAAGGAGGATGAAATAAAATATTTTAATCGTGAAATGACTTTCAATCAAAACAAAATCTCATTTACCATTAATTGTCAATCCAATCATTTAATTTAATCATTAAAGCACATAACAGATTTGATATATGGGAAGATTGCCTTTGAATATACCTTTCTATGATCTCGACATTCAGATACCGTTTATTGCGCAATATACTTAAATGTCATAAATATGTATCTATGTCCTTAAAATGAAATATGTGATTGTGTAAAAAATAGATGCAAAAAGCGGAAATTGCGCAATAGCGTAAAAACATATCGCCAAATCTCGCAAAGCGCAGGAAATGGTAAACACGCAAAGATATTTGTTATATACCTGGTGAGCTATGCGATGCAAACCAAACTAAACATTGTATAGGTTTTAGGATCGCATTATAGCAAAAGCGCAAAATACATTATAATTTTATAAAAGATATATCATTTTACGATGGGTCAAGGTATTTATTTAAAGAACAATTTTATTGTAATCTATCATAAACTTAAGTGTTTCTTAATGTTCTTTCTAGGGGATTTCTCTAAGTTTATGATAGAAAGTTTTATTTGAAAAGGAAAACAAATCCTAATTGATTTTTTGGATTTTTTAACTAAGGGTCCTCATTTATTTAGTATTATTACTAATATTAAATAAAAATGGGGGGTTGTTGCTGGTCACAACACACTCTTAGGTTCTAAGGCTTTATGTTTCGCATCTAGAAAATGGGCCCAGGCATCACTTCCAAAAACACGAAAGTGACTTACATCTGGTTTGATTGAGCTCCAAGCTTCTTCTGGAGTTATATTCTTTAAGACCTTAGTAGGAGTGTGATTTACTATGTAATTTTCACATTTAATGGCTTCTACCCAAAAATTGAGGCCAAGTCCTTTACATTGAAGCATGCAATTAGCCATTTCTTTTAAGGTTTGATTCTTCCTTTCAGCTACACCATTTCTTTGTGGAGTATATGGAATAGTATGCTACAATTGAATTCCATGCTTAGTGCAGAAGTTGATAAATTTTTTGTTAACATATTCTCCTCCATTGACTGATATTAACTTAAGAATTTGATGTCTAGATTGTTTCTCAACAAAGGCCTTAAATGCCAAGAACATGTTAAAAACTTCACTCTTGAGTTTTAAGAAGTATACCCAGGTGTGTCTGGAAAAATCATCAATGAAATTTAAGAAGTACTTGCAACCAGAGAAAGAAACAATAGGAAGAGGACCACATAAATCACTATGCACAAGCTGCAAAGGGGTTGAAGCATGCCAAGAGGCACGTTTGTCAAAACTATCCCGATGATGTTTTCTGAGTACACATCTGGAGAAAACACCATCTTGGCAAGATACCATAGGAAGGCCTGTCACCATATTTTCCTTACATAGAGTTTGAAGAGAGTGATAGTTTAAGTGACCAAATCGATCATGCCAAAGTTTTCTCACATCATCATTATGAGCAAAAAAAATGGAGGGAAGAGAGGATGACCCAATGTTTTCAAACTTATACAACCTTTTGGAATCACCAGCAATGCCAGTAGCTAAAATATTTTTAGGATCTTTGAGGTCCTTGATTAAAACATCATGAGGTGAGAATTCTACTATTCTCCCTTCACCTGAATGAGTTATCTGATAGATAGATAGAAGGTTGCATGACAAGGTAGGAACACATAGTACGTCATTAAACCGACCATTATCTAGATGAATGGTTCCAGATCCTACAACAGTAAGAGATCTATCATCACCAACATAAATATGTTTGGTGTTACAATCATTTAAAGAAGAAAACATGGATTTATTTTTAGCCATGTGGTAAGAAGCTCCAGAATCAATGAGCCACTCATGAGAATGAGAAGAAGAAGATACATTTAATGCATAAATAGACCTTGATGCTTGACAACCACAAGCATAAAGTTCCATTCCTGAAGATGAAGATGAAGAGTGCTCCAAATTGATGTTATGCTTCTTCATTGCTACTCCTAAGGCTTCCATATTCTTAAAACATTTGGAATCTAAATCACCGTCATGATTGCAAAAGTTGCAATTTCCATCTGTCTTCTTTCCTTTTTTTTTATATGCCTTATCATTTTGGTGAGTTGATTTTTCAGTTTGTGGCTGAAATTTCTTAGGGCCTTTGTTTGGTTTTGGACCATAATTTTTAGGATACTACTTCTTGGGATTATTTTGATATGATTTTTGTTGGGATGCTAAGGCTTTCTTAGAAGCATTTCCAGAAGTGATAAGACCAAGGTGTAAGATTTTTTCTTGTTCTCTTATCAAAGAATCACAAAGGGCACCAAAAGAGGGGTTCTTGTAGGCGGTTCCTGAAGAAATGATGGGTTCTCTAGTGGAATGGAAGGCGGAAACAAATAAAAAGTACACAGGGCCAAGCTTAGCAAGAATGCAATAAAGCTTAGAAAGAATGTAATAAATCTTAGCAAGAATGCAATAAATGAGGCTACCGTCTTCCTTTTTTATCTTACAACCTTCTAAAAGAATTCGAATGGTCTTGAATTTGGACAAAAAATATTCAATGGAGGAGAAATTATTGGGGCCCAAAGTAATCAACTTATTTTCAAGCTGGTGGGCTCTGATTTGATTTTGAATGCCAAAAGCAATTTTTAGCTTTTCCAGGGCTTCATCAGGGGTGTCAATGTCAATGATGTAAATCGAAGATCTTGAGAAATGGACATTCCTATCAACCCTCATGCTTGATCTTTTTTATTTTCCCATTTAGAAGCTTTATCATCATCGGAAGGTTTATTTTCTTGTCCTACGGCTATTTTATAAATCCCTTTACTTCTAAGTATATCTACCATGTGAGGTAGCCATTGGAAATAGTTGGTGTTGTTAAGAATAATCGAGCATGCACTTTCCATTTAAAAAAAAAAAAACTGAAGATGAGGAAAAATGAAACTAACTACTCCAATTGAAAGATATCGAAAAATTAGGCCATTTAAAAAAAAACGGCTTGAAAAACGGCTTTTGAATGAATAAGTTATGCCTTTTTGAAAAAATGAGTTGAAAATGCCGAATAGTTACGGGAATGGGATGAAGTGCGGATTTAAAAAAAAAAAATCCACCCCTTTGAACAATTTTTTTTTATAAAAGAAGCTTGAGAAGGAGACTTTAACCCAAGACCTCTATTCTCATAAACTAACCCCTCACCAAGTGAGATAGTAAAAGTATCACGTTATTGTTTGAAAGGAGGAAGGGATTTTATTTTTTATTTTTATTTTTTTCGGTGTGTGTGCCTTTCCCTGCACAAAAAAACACAAAAATTGAGAAAAAAAAGAAATGCAAAGCCTTAGGAAAAAATGTTAGATTTTCGGTTACCCTTACCGGCAACTATCAATTTTTTCACTATTTCTGATTTCCCGAGATCGCATAAAGACGCGGGGAAAGAGCATACGTAGCAAAAAAAATCTTTTTTTCCTATTTATGATTTGCCGAGATTGCACGCAGGGCACAACAAAGAGCATACATAGAGAAGAGGGTATAAATCCGGCAAATAAATAAAACCTAAAAACCAAAAATAAAAAAAAGGGAACCAAAATAAGCAGAACTATTAACAAATATAACTACAAAACAGATGCTTTATACCTACAGATCTAAATTGTCATAGCTTGGGTAGCCGGAAACCGTTTTGCATGAAAAGAAAGGCATTCCTCACTATAACAGACGCTTTGAACACAACAAAGTAGTTTTCCAAGCCCAAAAAGGTTCAGAAATAGTAGATCTACAAAACGAAATTCACATGTAGTCAAATTGGCTTTGGATTTTGATAAACAATGGACGTGGCCCCCAAAATAGCTCTGATACCATGTAGGAATTTACAGGGTAAGTTCCTTAGATCAAGAACGAAAGGTCACTACTCACAAATAGATCACAAATTAGTACACCAGTATAATCACGTGGTTAAAACCCTCAAAGAGGGAAATATTCCATGGCCTGAGCCAATGTGGCCACTTCAGGCAATTTATTAATATAAAAAGAAAATTTACATATATTTCTTTCATAAACAATTACCCGAAAAATGACCCTCCATGCTCTTTAAATAGAGATCATGGACCAATCGGGTGTTAAGCCACAGATCAAGTGCTGTTAATACTAAAGTGAGAGATAACCTTTGGACCACTACAAATCGTGACCGTTGGATTATAAGTTACAAATGTACATGATAAAGAAACACACTTTACCTAACTCTACACTAGACTAAGTTATTACTAACTATTTCCTATGTGTCGGAATATCTTAACATTTGTTTCTTCCTTTGTGTGAGATATGCTTTTTTCTTCATATCTACCCTCCAATGGGCTGTAAATATGATGGAGTATTCCAGCGTTCCTGACCTTTGATATTTTGTTCTAATCCAATGTTACTTCTTCTTCTTGTATGATGATCATATTATCTCCTCAGCGCCTTATGTATCTTATAACATATCCTCCTTCTCTATCTCTTCCTTCATCATCTTGCAATAGAATGATATAATTTATGCATCTGTAATCCACTCGTGAGAAGATGACATTAGTCTGATAAAGCCCTGGTCTAAGATGATGCATGATGATCCACTGACTTAGCCAGAACCTGGTGGTGGGCCAGGAGAGATACCTAGTGACTACATAGTTGTGCAACTCAGGCAGTCAGTGGTGGAGCTTGATCTCTGATATTGCATAGTGCGTAGCAAATTCCAGACTTAGAGAAAATTTTGCGCAGTTTAGACTGAGGGAAAATTTTGCGTAGTGTAGAATGAGGGACAAATTTGCATAGTACAGACTGGGAAAATTTTGTGCAGTTGATCCGAAATATTTTTCTTTGAGATGTATTAAAGAATTACATGGAAAATTGCATCTTAACCATGAAATTTAAAAGGCATGAACATAAGAAGAGAGAAGCACATAAAATCATGCAAGAAGACAAGGAATTGATATCGGAGTTCGTCCAGGAGGGACTATGTCTCTGGGACCTGATCAATCAGTGCAGAGGCCATATTTCATTAAGTGGAAAATAAAATGAATGTACAAGAATTAATGAGAAATTACACCCTTATACCTTCAAAGCTGAAATTTTCCAAAAATTTTTGACCTCTAATGAAGAAATGGACATCACCTTTGAATTTGTGGCACCGAGAGGTGCATAATCCATATAAAATTTGCCTAATTCCGACACCGGACAAATCTAAAATGGGGCTTGTTCATGGTTTCACCCCCATCCTACAAGGCATTCAAGGTTTCACTCTGTCTCATACTCTGTACCGCTCCTGGCCTACTTGGTTGCAATTCTAAGTTGCAGGTTTATATATCTAAAGGTTGGGCATACTCCCCAAGGAATTTTGCTGGATGATTTGGTTTAGATCATTTATTTGAGGGATGGGGTCGGGTGGCCAAACCCTACCCCCTCTGTAATAAGGAATAAATCGTTTTATAACATCCTTTGCATGCCTTTTTAAAACCCATCCCACACACACACACACACACACACACACACATATATATATATTTAACACAATATCTAGGGGGGCAGACCCATATCGGGCGGCTAGCCGAAAATTTCTGTTGGCACTTGTGTATACATAGTGTGTGGCTTGGGGCCGCGGGGTCACAACCATTGGCCCCACCCATTTATGGCAGTGTGTGGCTGGGCGGCGGGGTCATGACCAATAACCCCCCCCCATTTTAAAATATATTTTTTTATGATTCGTTGGGCAGGGCGGGGATCATGGCCCACACTACCTTTTTTTATATATTTTTTTGATTTGATTTAAACCAACCTGATTTTTTTAGGATTTCTAGAATTTGACCAAAGGAGTCAATTTAAGGGACCCACAATTTTTCTCGAAATCCATCCAGAGTTGGCTGAAATTCAGTGTCCGAGTTTCTGCAAATTTGTCGCCTCCTTAAATTTCCACATCACCAAGTCAACCCTTAAAATTTGATTTCTTCTAACTCCTCCATACGGACTCGGAATTGAGTGTCGTCTATTCCATTGGAATCAGAAAGATGAGGTCTTCAACTTGACACTATGTTTTCCACACTTTTGACAGTTTGATTTTTGAGCCTTTGTACATAAGCCACTTGTACTTGGACCTGTACAATCATTTTGGATCAGTCCTCCTCATTGAAGAGGTTTTTGACCCCAAAAAGCATTATAAATCAATAGGAAAGTGAGGGAATTTATCCCTCACCTTCTCCTTTTCAAGCCATTTAGCTTTAATTGGGTGCATTCCTTTAAAACCAACACGAATATATTCCACATCTCCTCATCGTGAAGTCCTGGTTCTTCGATGAAGAATGATGTATTTTAGAGATTCATTGAGATACTCTGGTGAAAATTCATCCATTGTAGGCACTGATCCTACCTTCTCGGTGTCCATAATCAATGTTGGTTTATAAAGTTTCAGATTTTTGACATTCACGATCTAGTACATTTGCATGTATACAGGCAAATCAAGTCAGAAAGCGTCATTCCCAATCTTCTCCAATGTGGTAAATGGACCATACCAGATTGGTAACAATTTCTTAACTTCCCCTTCATTTAATCCTTTCTGATATGCAACCACACCTTGTCACCAAATTGAAATTGATGGTCGACTCAGTGCTTATCATGTCGGGGCTTATATCGAGCCTGACTCTTTTCCAACTTCTCTTGCACTGCTTGGTGAATTTTCTATATCTGTTGGATGAAAATTTTTTCTTTGTCCCTATCATCACATCCACTAGAATCTTCATCCCTTCCATATAACATGTCAAAAGGGTCCTTTGGTAGGTAACCAAAACATGTCTCAAATAGTGAATGCTGCGTAGATGAATGCACTGCTCAGTTGTAGGCATTCTACACATATGGAAGATGTTCATCCAACAACTTGGGATATTTGCTACAATAGCCCCGCAAAAAGTGTACCAAGGTACAGTTGACGACCTCTATCTATCCGTCAGTTTCTGGATGGAATCTCATACCTCTCTTCAAATTTGTGTCCATCATTCGCCACAAGCTGGTCCAAAAATATCCAAGGAAGCGAGAATCTTGATCTGACACAATTAATGTGGGAAACCCAAAGTGGACCCAAAAAACCTTAAAGAAAAGATAAGAAGTCTGCTCAGCAGTAACCTACTTTTTACAAGGCATTAATATGCACATTTTTCTAAAGTGGTCTACGAAAACATACAAATAGTCATGACCCTTTCTAGACATAGGCAAACCTCCTACAAATTCCATCGACACACTTTCCCATTTACGACCTGGAATAGGGAGTGGTGTGTAGAGCCTGAGCTTTCTATTAGAGGGCTTTGATATAGAACACATGACACATCCCTTTACAAATTGGGTTACAATGTTTTTCAGATGGGGCCAAAAGCAGAACCTTTGTAAATGATATAAGTTTTTTTCGACACAAAGTGACCTGACACAAGAGAGGTATGTGGCTATTGAATTACATGTACCCTTTCTACTATGTTTATGCACAATTTTCTAAGGTGATACAATAGCTTCCCCTGCAAATGATAGTCTTCCACTTGTGATTCATGAGTTAGTTTTGCATATATTTTTATAAAGTCATCATCATTAGCGTATTTTTCATCATAAATTTCAAAAGACAATGAAGCATTATGAAAAATAATAGAAGTAGTAATAGAAGGGCGAGAGAGAAAATCTTCTAATTTGTTGCTAGTGCCCTTCTTATACTTTATTACCAGATGAAACTGCTATAGAAAACCCGTCCACCTAAAATGACGAGCCTGTTGTAGCTTGGTCTGTGACTTAAGGTATTTCAAGGGCTAGTGATCCATATGGATAATGGTTTCCTTGCTGATCAGGTATTTCACACATTGGACCAAGGAATACAGTTCCTTGTCATAATTGGGGTAATTGATGATACCCTGGGTGAAATTCTTCAAATGGTAACATATCAACTTCTTTTGCTGCAATAGTACAACTGCCATGGTGTACCCACTGGCATTGATTTCGATCTCAAAAGGTTGTTGGAGATTAGTTAAAGCTAGGACTGGTGCAGTGCTAATTTTCTCTTCCATTGCTTTGAAGGACATATGTTTCTTTCCTCCCAACTGAAAGGATTGTTTTACACTTTTCAGTGCATGCAAGGGTGATGCAATAATGGAGAAGTTGGCAATGAACCTCCTCCAGTATTGTACTGCACCTAGAAAACTATGGACCTCTGTTACATTGGTAGGCTTAGGCCATTTTACAATCACCTCGACTTTGGAGGGGTCTATTTTTAATTAACCATTACTGATAATATGACCTAGTTAAACCAAATAGATTTTATCGAACTCACACTTTGACAATTTTACATACAATTCTTCCCTTTTTAATACATCAAGCACTTTCTTTACATGGCATACATGTTCATCCCAAGTCCTACTAAAGACAAGAATATAATCTAAATATACAAGGACAAATTCATCATTGAAAGGCCTAAAAATATCATTCATGACCCTCATGAATGTGGCTGGAGCATTGCAAAATCCAATTGGCATCACCATCCATTCAAACAACCCCCTGTTTGGTCTTGAACGTGGTTTTGCACATGTCCTACTCTACAATTATGACCTGGTGATAACCACTACGCAAATCCAATTTGGTGAAATAGATAGCATTCTTTAGTTGATCTAACAAATAATCAATGCAAGGGATAGGGTATCGATTTTTCACTGTGATTTTTTTTAGCACCTGATAATCCACACACATCCTCCATGTGTCATATTTCTTAGACACTAACATGATCAGCAAACCACATGGATAAGTACTTGGTCGGATGACTCATTAGTTCAATAATTCCTGTACCTGCTTTTTGATCTCTTCCATCTCGATAGATGACATTCTATACATACCAATGTTTGGAAATGGAGCATCATGCTGCAAATGGATCTCATGTTGGATTTCTCGTTTCAGACAAAATGTTGTGGATTCCTGAAACTACTCATCATAGTTAGAAATAAATTCACATAATTCCTTTTTATGAGCTAGATCACATCCTCAGAAAGTGTTGGATGTTTCTCCATATTTTTCTCCCACAACCATGAGAAAACACCCCTTGCTGGAATTCACCAATATCTTCATTTGTCCTACACTTACAATACTGGCACTGACCTTGGTTTGATGAGCTCTTACAATATATTCTACCCCATATCACTAGAAAATTTGGTGGAATTTCTGATGGCCAATTCGTTGCTATTCCGACACATAGTCATCGTAAGAGTGACAGTTTGAGGGTGGGAAAAACGTGGTTTTCCATACCGTCGCAGTTCCAACGCACTTAAAAAGTGTCGCACTATCGACACTTTTTTCGTCGCTTCCAAATAAGCGTCGCTCTTCCGACGTTTCGCAAACCGTCGTGCTTCCGATGTTTGTAAATTGTTGCACTTCCGACGAAATCTGGTCTGACGTTTTGAACATCGCTCTTCCGACGTTTGTAAACTGTTGCAATTCCGACAAAATGTGGTCTGATGTTTTCAACGTCGCTCTTCCGACGTTTGTAAACTATCGCAATTCCGACGCAATGTGGTCCGACGTTTTGGATGTCGCTCTTCCGACGTTTGTAAACTGTCACAATTCCGATGAAATGTGGTCCGACGTTTTGAACGTCGATCTTCCGACGTTTTTAAACTATCGCAATTCTGACGAAATGTGGTCCGACGTTTTGAACGTCGTTCGTCTGACGTTTTTATACTGTCGCTCTTCCGACATTTTTAAGTTGTCGCAATTCTGACACTTACAAGGCGTCGATATACCGACGGCGGGTCCAATTTAAAAATAAAAATAAATGAAACTTTAAAAGAGGAAAAATGTTGTTTTGAATATATTATATGAAGTTAAACAGTCCATGAAGTCATTACATTTTCGCATGTGAAGATTGGAACCCAAATATCCATTCAGAAAAGTGGAAGTCCCACCCCAGACAATGATAGAAAAATACCCCATTTCACATACAAGGACATGATATAAAACCCAGTAACGGTCCACATGGAGATTATCGAAAATCTGAGAAAGCATCCAAATATGCCCGAGGCATCTATAAGAAAGTGAAATAGCAGTATGTAGAATAGTAAAGCAACAGATAGAGTACCGACATCCATTGTTCCAAATACAAATTAAAGTACCCAAAATCCTTGAACAGAGAAAAACTCTAATCATGTGAGGAGTGTGATATGTCCAAAATATAAAAAGACCATGAGACCATATCAATAAACCAGCGACATAGACCAGCATCGCTAGTTTTGAAGGCAGAGTGATAAACATTAATCATTTTTTTTTCACAAGAGAAAAAACGTTGTTTTGAATATATTATATGAAGTAAAACAGTCCATGAAGTCATTACATTTTCACATCTGAAGATTGGGACCCAAATATCCATCCAGAAAAGTGGAAGTCCCACCCCAGACAGTGATAGAAAAATACCCCATGTCACATACAGGGACTTGATATAAAACCCGGTAACGGTCCACATGGAGATTATCGACAAACTGAGAAAGCATCCAAATATGCCCGAGGCATCTATAAGAAAGTGAAATAGCAGTATGTAGAATAGTAAAGCAACAGATAGAGTACCGACGTCCATTGTTCCAAATGCAAATTAAAGTACCCAAAACCCTGCAACAGAGAAAAACGCTAATCATAATCATGTGAGGAGTGTGATATGTCCAAAATATAAAAAGACCATCAGACCATATCAATAAACCAGCAACATAGACCGGCATCGCTAGTTTTGAAGGCAGAGTGATAAACATTAATCATTTTTTTTTTCACAAGAGAAAAAACGTTGTTTTGAATATATTATATGAAGTAAAACAGTCCATGAAGTCATTACATTTTCACATCTGAAGATTGGAACCCAAATATCCATCCGGAAAAGTGGAAGTCCCACCCCAAGCAATGATAGAAAAATACCCCATGTCACATACAGGGACATGATATAAAACCCAGTAACGGTCCACATGGAGATTATCGACAATCTGAGAAAGCATCCAAATATGCTCAAGGCATCTATAAGAAAGTGAAATAGCAGTATGTAGAATAGTAAAGCAACAGATAGAGTACCGACATCCATTGTTCCAAATACAAATTAAACTACCCAAAATCCTTGAACAGAGAAAAACGTTAATCATGTGAGGAGTGTTATATGTCCAAAATATAAAAAGACCATCAGACCATATCAATAAACCAGCAACATAGACCAGCATCGCTAGTTTTGAAGGCAGAGTGATAAACATTAATCATTTTTTTTCACAAGAGAAAAAACATTGTTTTGAATATATTATATGAAGGAAAACAGTCCATGAAGTCATTACATTTTCACATCTGAAGATTGGAACCCAAATATCCATCCAGAAAATTGGAAGTCCCACCCTAGACAATGATAGAAAAATACCCCATGTCACATACAGGGACATGATATAAAACCCAGTAACGGTCCACATGGAGATTATCAACAATCTGAGAAAGCATCCAAATATGCCCGAGGCATCTGTAAGAAAGTGAAATAGCAGTATGTAGAATAGTAAAGCAACAGATAGAGTACCGAAATCCATTTTTCCTGCAGATACAAATTAAAGTACCCAAAAGACTTGAACAGAGAAAAACGTTAATCATGTGAGGAGTGTGATATGTCCAAAATATAAAAAGACCATCAGACCATATCAATAAACCGACATCGCTAATTTTGAAGGCAGAGTGATAAATATTAATCATTTTTTTTCACAAGAGAAAAAACGTTGTTTTGAATATATTATATAAAGTAAAACCGTCCTGAAAATAGTATCATAAAGCGGATAGAGGAAATGTGTAGACACATGTACTGTTGATATACGCCTCACACAAAAACATTGCCCAGACTCATGGCAAATTTGTCATCAAAAAATTAAGAAGACTGCCTTCATACGGGGAAACCAGTCTTGAATGTTTACAGAATTAAAAAATATTACAGAGGTCCAGCATAGTAATATAATCTAAAAGTAGCCAAATTAAGTGGGTCGCGAAGCAAGAAAAACAAATTAACCAAACTACTCCTCCGGTGGTTCCTCCACGATTCGGCACCATCCTTCGGAAGGTCCACGATCGCTAGGTGCTACCTCCACATTCATGCCACGGCTCCCCTCTTGAAGGCCCGAATGTTGGTCGGATTTTTCCGAGCTCAGACCCGCCAGACAGGTGCATTCTTCCTCTGTTTGGGCCTCCTTGCGGAAGACCACAGTGACTAAAGCTGTGATTCATGGGTGGTTGAGAGAGAAATTAAAGGAAAATTGCGCAGTGCACGTCGTGGGAGAAGGTGAACTAGTGGTGGAGAAACGAGGAGAAGGGGAATCCATACGGTGGCCAGATCCTACAACCCGACCCTGCCCACTCCTAGTATTTGGATAGCGACCTGCGTAATAATCACTGGACTGGACGGAAGATGACTCGGTTGAGGGGCTAGAGGGAGCACGCAGGGATTGACCTCTAGTGCTCCCCTTGTGGAAATGTATCCTTAGACGCAGGCGAGGCATGGGGGTAGTCTCAGCAGTGGGCACAAGAGGAGACGGAGAAGAAGAATTCCAAGAAACAGAGGAAGACAGACACAGAAGAGACTGAGAGAAATGTAGATATGCAGCAAGGTCTAAGCAGCAGTTCAGCTGGCCACTTCTCCTTCTCGTCACAGTGAGCAGGCAGTGTAATCTAGCAACCGGCTCATCTGAAAAACCATAGCAAAACACCATTTTATCGACCCAACTACAATGCAATCGAAGGATGCCCGTCCTAATTAATCTCTGATCATTAATGAGAGCCGAAGGCCAGATCATATTGGAGCATGCGGAATCGCTAACAGGAGTGGAGGTCCGATCTTGAACAGTGTTAAAACTTAACTAATGTGGATTTGATGTGAAAACCTTGGAACTTAATTGAACAGCATTAAAACTTAATGTGATTGATATGAAATCGCCACATCCATGTCCCATCGCCTTAAACGCCATCGAATGCACCCACAGCCGGGAGCAGGGCAAGTTTTGATTGAGCACACGTGGCTGAAATTCATTGGAGTGGACCTTTGTTTGGTCCACTCGCGCAGTGGAAATCCATACCCAAAAAATATTAGGGCGAATTTGATAAGAAATTCGCGTCACAACTCTCCCTCTGTACGCCAACCCAACTTCGGACCTGAAAAATATTAGGGCGGAATTCATTTGGTTTTCGCATCACAAAATTGGCCGACGTCAGCAGGCTATTTTGGAATGCGAATTTGGTTTGAATTATGGTTTATCTCCGTTTGAAGTCTAGAGGGCTCGACTTAAGAACAATTTTGTTTGATCCCATATTATAAAATTTGTGTTGGTTTTCTTTGATAATACACATATTTATAATAAATCATGGGAATACCACACTAAACATGTGGAAAATTTATATAAATTATTGAGAACAATCATTTTTATGTAAAAATATCCAAATGTGCTTTTGGGAAATAAGAATTCGAGTATTTGGTTCATATTGTTTTAAAGGAAGGAGTGAAGTTTGAGCCTCAAAAGATGCAAGCTATTACAAAATGACCTATTCCTAAGAAAATCAAGGTTCTTAGAAGATTTTTTAGACTTACATGATATTATTGATCATTTGTTAATAATTATGCATGCATTTCAAGTCCACTCACATATCTCTTGAAGAAAATATCATTTATATGGAATGATGAGGCTACTTTGGCATTCTCTCTTTTAATGGATGCTATGTCTTCTACACCAACATCGGTTGCACCTACTTTTGGTAAAACATTCATAGTAGAGTGTGAGGCACTAGGACAAGGAATTTACGTAACATTAACACAATAAGGGATATCATTGGCTTTTAAAAGCAAGGAATTCAAAGAAAATATTTGGTGAAATCTACGTATGAAAAAATAAATGGAAGCAATATTACATGCAATAAAAAATGGGGATAGTATATCACTGGGAGGTACTTTAAAGTCAAGATATACCATGATAGCATAAATTATTTTTTGAAGCTATGGATTTCATTGGAAGATTAACAAAAATGAGGAGAAAAAATGCAAATTTTTAATTTTGAGATAATCCGCAAAAAGGGTAAGGAAAATTTAGTACATGATGCTCTTTCTAAAATAGAAGAGGCCTCAAATTTATATCCAATTACATTTTCTATTCCTAGGTGGCTAGAAGAAGCTTGCCATAATGGAAAAATGACAATAGTACTAAACAAAAACTAAATTTATAAAGGATGGGATGAACTCTATGGAGCATTGGGAATGAAGGAGAGATATACTTTGGTGCAAATGTAGAATATTTTTATGCACGCAAGCATATTTGAATAAAAAAATATTAAGAGAGTCCCATGTCTCTCTGATGGTAGGACACAGGGTTCCTTAAAACATCTCAAAGGATCAAAAAATATATTTTTTGAAGGAATGAAGAAAGATATTCAAAATTTTGTAAGAGAAGGTCAGGTTTGCATAATAAATAAAAGAGAGATAGTAAAATCTCTATGGTTACTTCAACCATTCCACATACATATTCAAAGACTAGAAGATATATCAATAGACTTTATTACAGGGTTACTGAAATATAAAGGTAAGTATTACATTTTTGTGGTCATTTATGTAGACAAATTTTTTAGATTTTTTTGGTAGAGCTCAAAGTACATAAAGAACAAGCCAAGTGGCAGAAGTGTCCGTGAAAGAAATTCATAGTCTTCATGGTTTTCCTAAAGTAATAGTAACAAGAAACTTTTGGAAATAATTATTTAATATGAGTGGAGAAACACTAGCTGCCATGAGTTCTAGATATCCAACACAATCAAATGGTCAAACAAAAATAGTTTACAAATATTTTTAAGGTTATATAAAATATTACTCTTTAGAAAATAAATCTTAATGGATGAAGTGGGTTCGTCAAGGAAGAATGGTAATATGATACTACCTATCATACATCTACTAAAATTTCCCCATTTAAGGCCCTTTATGGATATCCAACTCCTAGTATCTCATACTTTTTGCAAGATAAGTCCAAAGTATAGGAAACATAGTCACATATGGAAAATACTAAAGAAAATTTGAAAATTATTATGGAAAACCTTCAAATGACATGAAACATGATAAAACAACAAGGGGAACAACATTGAAGTGAAAGATAATTTGAGGAGGGTAATTGGGTATTTTTTAGATTATAGCATTATAAGCAATCTTCATTCAAGAAAAAGAAGAATAAAGAATTAGCTCAAAAATGGTATGGCCCTAAATAATTATTCATAAGATTGCACAAGTGGTATAGAAGTTATATTTTCCTTCTTCTTGCATTCATAAGGTTTTTCATGTATCTTGCCTAAAAAAGGTTTTGGGAAAAAAAATGCCAATGTAAATAGAACTTCCAAAATTAGATGAAGAATGAAAGTTGATTCTTGAACCACAAAAAGTTATAGATAAAAATTATGTATCTCTTTGACATATAACCATTATGAAGTACCTAATCAAGTGGAATAATATTCCTCTAAAAGAAGGTACATGGTAAAATTATCAATTTGTGATGAAATACCTGCGGCTAAAGGGTTCGTTTGAAGTTTTGACAAAGGTTTTGTTATATGTTTTATATAACACGCGACGAAATAGTTTTATTGTTTGTTAAGGTCCCACACAGTGATAAAATTTGAAGGGCGGGTCAGAATTTCAATTAGAAGGGCATATATCTATGTCGCCCTTCCATAATGAAAAGCTTTAAAAAAAAAACTCTTCAATTGACCACAATAAATTATTTTTACATTTCATTTTCAGAAAGACAAAACCATCAATCTTTATATTAATAAAAGACTGTTACATATACAACAATGAAGAAGCCTCCATCTTTCATTGATTAAATATCTCATTGGAAATGTCAACATAAGTCTTGAAGACACTATTATAAGAATTTGGATACATACCACCAGGATATAGGAGATTCTTATGTGTCAGATTGTGTAATGCAATTTTGACTTTGTCTCACAAGGAGCAGCAGCATGGAGGTCTGGATTTTTCTTATAGAACTTTATTATTATTATTTGAAATGTTGTTTATAGATATGAAGACAACAATGAAATTATGAGCATGGTGGAAAATTAGTCAAGCTCATGATGCCACACCATGATGATGTAAGTTTGGAATTTAACATTTTTACATGTTAAAGACAAATAGTCAAAATCACTGACAACTTAGTATGCCATAATTAATAAGCATTCCCTCTTCACTTTTGTTAATATGTTTATCTCACACGATGATCTCTCTTCTTTGGCATTTACTTGTATTAAAGATCACTATTCTAGGAATAAGGAGTTATTTTCTCCAAAAATAACCCTAGCCAAACATTGACAATGCATCAAGGATATCTTTCTATGCTTCATAGGTACATATGTTCTACTTCTAAATCATGTCTTGGAAGTGGTTGTTTTGCTGGAAATTATTCACCAGTTGGTTTCATACCAAAGTCTTTTTCACATTTTCAGCGTCCAATACATGAAAAGGATAATGGTTAAAACAACATAAATATTTGAAATTTTGCAAGAATTGTCTGGCACACTTTGAATATGAATTTTGAAGTCAAGTGCATGATGTTGTATAGGATCAAGTGTCATTTTGAATACCAAATGTTTCACAAGAAACTTCTCAACATGCTACCCTGTAGTAAGGATTAAATGACAATATTGCATCAACTATTTCCATAATAAAAGTGCACCTCGGCTATAAGACTAAACAACTACAAATGTTGTAGATCTAACAAGACCACACAATCAAATGTATTCCACAAGGCCAATACTGTATGAAAAATGAAAAGGAGTTTGCAACCAAAAATAACTTAGGAAACTAATTCAATTAGATACACCAAACCATCAGCAAAAAGGAAAACCAGCCTACTCAAAAGGCAAGCGTTTACCTCCTTTGACAAAATTTTGAGTTCTAAAACAAGGGCCTTTATTGTCTTGTCAATGCCCCTAGTAATTTGAATGGGGTTTGCACCTGCTGCAACAACCTAAACAAAAAGGTTTCATTTCAAATTATTTTCCACAAATTTAAGATAAAACCATTGTTAGTTTTGTATTTCCTAACAAGCTCATAAATTTTGACAAAAGAACCAAAATTTTTTAATACCTGATAGCAATTTTTTCACTCAAAAACTATCTTAGACTCAATAAGCCCAACCCAAAACTAAAAAACCAAACACCATAAGACCCTACAAAAATTAATAGATGATCTTAATCCAGTACTATTGGCAAAAAGTTACCTTTACACCCTCACTTGTTAAACCCTGTGTTGTTGAATTTTAACTTTAACTGCTGCAGCAGAAGGACTGATGCTGCAGCAACATTTTTTTTGGAGGTTGCTTGCATGCCATCTAGAAATTTAATTCAGCATTTAAAATTCCTGCAAGTTTTTTTTGTAGATGACCACAACCATATTTCTGTACATGATTGTATTTAAACACAACAATCAGCATTAACGAAATTCACCAACTAGAAATTAAACAAACTGAAATTTACCCCCCAGTTTTGTAAATTCAAAAGGAGGACACATGGAGCATTAATATTGGATCACATGAGATGGAAGGGAATCTGAAAACCTGAAAACTGGACCCGAATTTTTTATAAGGCACATTGGGTTGAGAATTCGCATTACAAATTAGGCAGACGTCAACATCCCATTTTGGAACACGAATTTGGTTTGAAATTCAATCTATTCAGACTTTTGAAGTCCGACGGAAAGGGTTATTTAATGTTTTGATAGTTTAATTTTATGTATGATTTAATATATACATATGTTTTAAACATATATATATATATATATATATATATATATATATATATATATATATATATATATATATATATATATATATACATATGTTTTAAACATATGTTATATATATATCATATGCGAAATGAAAGGTGGGCCATAGAATTTAGTTTTAATTTTATTATTTTAAAAAGAGGGTTTATTATAATATGTTTTATATGTTACGGCATATAAAAATAAAAAGGACAAAAAAGCTTGGTAGTTTTTTTTATAAACAGTAGGTAAATTTTTTATTACACAGCAGTGTGTAAAAAGTGAAAGACTGATTGTAAATTTTTAAGTGTGTATGCACAGCAGTGCGAAAGTGAAAAACAAAGCAGAGTATTTTAGAGACAGAGTATGTTTGTTTTGAACAAACAGTGAGTTGGTTTTATGCACTGCGTTTTGTAGCAGTCATAATTTTGTAATCCCTCTCTGTGAGGAAGAAGTGTAATAGTTTTTTTTTGAGTTATTGAAGGTAATAGAAGTTTGTTTTCAAAGTATTGAAACTTTTTCTCCTGTCAAAAAAATTTTTATTTTCTCTATGTTAGAGGAAGGGAGATTTATTCTCCATTAATTGTTCTGGAATTTTTCAATATTCCAACATGTGCAAGAACAATAGATGTTATGGTTCCATCCCCATCTAAATCATATGTCTTTGCCGGAGCTTGCCTACCAACTTGGCCCCAATATTTTCAACTAGGTCCTCTAATTCAACCAATAAAAAGGCCAAAACCATAGCATTGAGATACATTTCATTACACTGTCAATAACAATAAAATTTGACTCAGCCATAACCCTTTCCTTTTATTGTTGTGAAAAGCTTTATGCATTAATCTAATGTGGCTAGTCCATAGGCCAAGTAGACCACTGGGTAACAAATATGTTTCCTTTCACCTTGAGTTTTCAAATTATGCCTACCAAATCTAAGACATTTAAGAGGGGGAACTAATACAACGTTAAAAAGAAAACCAGAGCACACATCTACAAATTACCTCCTTAGCTAATGTCACACCATCATTAACTATTTTTAGAGAACCATGCTTGCTCTCCAAGACAACATTTTGCCCTTTGCCGCAAGGGTGACTCCAACAAGATCAGCAAGTTTGTTCACACCGCCTGCAAGACAAATTGTCAATGCTTTTAGTAAGTGTGAAATTGAATGCCAGACCATATGCCAAAAAAACCCTCCATGAAAAATTAAAATAGCACATTAAAATCGAATATAAGTGGACAAGGAAAGATCCACCATAGTGAAATTTCACGTGCAGGTGACCTTCCTTTAAACATATTTTTTTTCTCTGAACTGCAATTTTTTTGTCACTGAGCCATCCTTGTTGAAGTACAACTCCTTTTCCATATCTCTTGTATTAACTGCCTTCTCTCTGTCTTGTAATCTTAGAGTCCCTCTTCTACTTGAGCGATTAAAGGAAATGGGTGAAAAAACTGAAAGAGAAGACAATTGTCTGCCATAATTATCAAACATTGCACCCAACTTCTTCCCCTTTCCATTGTTACCCAATGAGGTAGATGTGGAAATTGTTGTCATACTGCCCAAAGTAGAGGTCATCTTCTCTTATGCTGAATATAGAATTACAATGTATTCATATTAGTATGAACCTTAAAAAACATGACTGCCATTGCTAAAAACCATTTTTAAGTTGTAACAGGCAAACTAAACAACTATCGCAACTTTTGGAAACTTCTGGAGCATTAAGAGAGAAACAACCAAAGAGAAATACAACCACAATCCTCATTTTAATGAGACTGGACTAAATATTTTCATTAAGATAATAGAAAGAAATCACGACTATATTAAGGCCAGCACAAAACAATCTTTAACCAGTGTCTCTCGCGGCCTTCAGGTTTCCATGCTAGAGGTTGCATATTTTTAATTTAAATTCTTGACCTCTCGTGCCCATCTATGAATGAATCCAATGGGATATCTACATCAAATTCTCCTTTATATCCCCAAAAAAAAATTCTCTACTACAAGAGAACTAGTATTGATGGATCACCCCACAACTTCCCACCCACTAGAAACGGTGAAAAAGGAAACTCGAGAAAACTTCTGAAATATCTCAAGATGATTATATGGGTGGTTCTTATGAATCAACCAACCATTCGGAACATGCTCATCAATCCAAACCATGAGTATTATGTGACGATATTCAAGCAGGCACTAAATCGGATTTCTGAAGCTATGTTAGAGAAACCCTAAAGTCTCACTGAAAATAGGTGAAATGTGGCACCACTCAGAGATTGAAATGTGCCAATTGGTACAAGTCGTAGACAATTGGCATGCTCAAACAACGAGGTGATGCAGGAATGACATGAGGGAGAAAATATCAGAAAAGCCCCAAATCTAGAGAACTAAAGCTCATCACCAACCTGAGAATTGAGAACTTTACATGATGTAACCTATGAAATCGTAAATGGATAAATCATAGCAACAATAAAGTAACCTATGTAACAATAAATTCTGATTCATCCTGGGAGTGGTAATGGGAGAAATCATAATGAACAACAGGAAACATGCAGAGTTTCTTACAATCAAATAGATGAAAAAACACATACAAAAAACCTAGATAATAATCATGAACAAGATTAATATTGAATTATGAAATGTAAAGGAACTTAAAAAATGTGACATTACGAACCTGGTCAAGTGCACAAGCAAAAATATCCTGGACATGACCTTGTTTGACAAGTTGTATTACTCATGATGCAAGAGGATTTGTACCTGCACTGCCAAGTCAATCAAAATCCATCATTATCTATACAATAAATACAAGTAATTGATGTAGTATTTTTTACTCTAAGATGCATTCTTATGATAATGTTAGAACATATGTTGAAAATGTCAAAACATGCCTGAATAAGCTCCTCTTCATTTCAAGAACAATTTATTGGAGTCGCATGAACTTGGAACAAGCCTCCCACGATCTGAAAGAGTAGCAACTAAGTCAACGGTGACTTTTTTGTTGCTACGCTGGATCGAGGGAGGTTTGCTCCAAGATTTAATCGCTCCAATAAATTATTCTCTACTAAACAGGGCCAACCACGTGAAGGTGGAAGCTCTTATGGCCCCTCCCCCCCCCACATCACTCTCAATTCTCCAATACCCAATCTATATTTCATTTTTTACTTTCATGAGCATAAAAAAAAATATTCAATAACTAATAAAAAAAAATTCAACAAAAAGTACGCAAGGAAACATTGCAATTAATGCTTGACATAAAAATAGTATGATAAATGAGTTTTTTATACAACGCAAAAAACGTTCCAAGTATGGTAACGTTTGTCTTATAATAATACAGTATTTTACATTATCAAATTTTCTTTTTCTTCTTCCTATTTATAAAGCTCCTAATTACATCATCAATATCATTGTGCTCTGCTCCTGTTTCATGCCTTTCGACCCGCACTGCTGACCTAGTTGCATAGTCACGATGTCTGGTCTCATCCTATGATGGGGCATCGCCTACAAAAACAGATAATATTTAATTTTAATTGTCAGTTTTTAATATCATTGAACTAGCTCAGTAATATTAATAAAAAAAATTGCAATGAGATTATTTACCTGGTGCACCAGTTGTCGTCGTTGACCTAGTTGCGTAGTCACGATGTCTGGTCTCATCTAGTGACGGGGCATCGCCTACAAAAACAGATAATATTAAATTTTAATTGTCAGTTTTTAAATATCATTGAACTAGTTCGGTAATATTAATAAAAAAAAATTCAATGAGATTATTTACCTGGTGCACCAGTTTTCACCGCTGACCTAGTTGCGTAGTCACGATGTCTGGTCTCATCCAATGACAGGGCATCACCTACAAAAACAGATAATATTAAATTTTAATTGTCAGTTTTTAAATATCATTGAACTAGTTAGGTAATATTAATAAAAAAAATTGCAATGAGATTATTTACCTGGTGCACCAGTTGTCACCGCTGACCTACTTGCATAGTCACGATGTCTGGTCTCATCCAGTGACAGGGCATTGCCTACAAAAAAAGATAGTATTAAATTTTAATTGTCAGTTTTTAAATATCATTGAACTAGTTTGGTAATATTAATAAAAAAAATTGCAATGAGATTATTTACCTGGTGCACCAGTTGTCGCCGTTGGGATTGTTGCCCTGTCTTCCTCTCTGGTGGTAAGATCCTCAAGGGAAACATTCTCTGTCATTTAAATAAAAAGCGTTATAAGGACACCATCAAGGTATAATTAGAAAAAATTATAAGTGGAAATTAATTACCGTCATGGCCCTCACTGATAGTAGCATTGTTAGCCTGGTCCCAACTACAATGATCAGGTTGCACGTGAGGATCATTTACATCTGGCTCTAAAACTAGGTTATTTGCCTCGTCGGTAGTGCTTCTCCCCTTATTTAAACAAAGTTGTTATACATTAAATTTATGGACGAAAAAAAACATATTGAAAGGTTAATGGATCTTGGGACCTGCCCCAAGCTTCTACGACGTTCAACTACAGCTTGATAGCTAAAATGGAAAGCGATATTTTTATATTCCTCTGTAGTTTTTGTTCCGAATTCATCACCCTACATTACATATTATTGTGTACTTTTAATCATATTTGATAGGATTACAAAAAAATTGGAAAGCGATACAATTAATTATAAGATGTTTAGCTACTTAATTACAATTCTTGTGGCTAATTTCAAGTATCCGCCCTGGCCTAGCTTGTGATGGCCCTTTTTTTCAATCCTAGCTTTGGTTGCCTTTGAGGTGTCAGAAAACCTAGCATCAAAAGATTGAAGTCATATATGACGTAGCACACTTTTATTTTAGACATAGAGAAAATTAAAGCTATTGAATTAAAGCTGTAATTTACCTTGCGGGTCTAGTTGGCATTTTTCCTTCTTTCTTTGCCCTTTTCTCTTTTCCATCATGGATGAGTGCTCTCCACTCACTCTCTGGAACTGTGAGAGGACGCTCGTATCTAGGGTTAAATTGAAATTGCGTCCTATAGGTGTCCCTGGTATATTTCAAATATTTGCCGGCTACCCGAGCCACCGTTGTTCTGTCAAATGTGCCGACCCCAAAAAGGGCTTCTAGATAATCTAGAAGTTCTTTTTTCAGGTTGGACTTATGGGAATTCCACCCGGTGTGTATGGTTGGGCCAAAAATTACCAACGCATGGCTCCCCAAAAACCGTAGAACTCATTTTTTCCTACACAGAAAAAAAAGATATTATCATTAATTTAAAAATAAAAATCATGATAAATATGTTTTAGATAAAGTACATGAAATAGTTAAAATATTAAAATTTACATGGGAGTTGTACGTGCTTTATAGGGACACCTTCATCGTTCACCAACAACGTGCCATTAATGGTCCCTATGGAGCTGACACGTGTAGCTCCAGGAAACACAATAATGTAGTTGGCCATATCAGCCTCATCATTGCCAACACGTTCAGCAGTTGGTTAGGTGTCTGCTTGGGCAGGGTGTGTTTCTTGGCTGGCACCTAAAGGAGTAGAAAGTGTACGAGAGGGTTTTTGGGCAATCTCTTGCCCTTCTATCCCACTACCACCAACACCAGGTTCAGAAAGTGCCAGAAAATGCTACATACAAAAGAAATTTTTGTTAGTTTAGTCAATGTAAAAATTAAAAATCAAACTATCACAATTCATCTCATGCAGAACAAAAAAAAATATCCTTTTGACTTTTTATTATTACCTAATATGTTTCTAGCTGGCTCATAAGTTTTTTTATACTCTCTTATGTTTCAGGTGTTTGAGGCGCGTCTATCAAAGTATTAAATTCCGACCTTGCATCTCGTGCCTTTTTTCGCAACAAGAACACTCGAGATAGGGATGAAGAAAGCTCTTCCTCAAAGAGGGAATCATCATGAGTACCATGGCTAGGTGTCTGCATATTTGAACAAAATTAATATTATTTCAATTATGTAAATAACTAAAATACCTGAATATAGAGCAATGCTGGCACTTTACATGTTCTTCTGTTGGCCTCTTTCCGCGATCATCCCGTCTCGGGGTTGTTCCTGTACTGCCCTGATCAGTCTGCCACATTGCAATAAAATTATAAATGTAAAAACTTGAAAACAATATCTAAATTGAAAACACAAAATGAAAACTGAAATAATTTCTAATAAGACACCGGAAGACAGAGTTAGAGTCTCAAATATGCCTTGCATTGAATTCAGTCCTGGAAACATGTCATTGCACATTAAGGCACCCAAACAAGAGACGAGTTGACAATGAAGACCTTATTGAATATATTGTTGGAGCAACTTCTAGTAAACTTGTTGTGAAGACCTTGAGGAAATTTTTGGAGCAACATTGTTGAAGCTGATGGTATAACATTGTTGGAGACGATCTTGAAGGGCCTTGAAGTGAAGCTTTTGGAGCAACTATTGAAAATCCTTAGAGAATTTAAGTAAGGCACTTTCTATCTTCCATCACCTTTTTCCTTTCAATATCATTTAAATGATTGTTTTGATATTTAATGTTTGAAACTATGTTGCCAGGAAACGTGGGTTCGGGGACGGGGACGGGGACGGGGACGGGGACGGCATTTTTTGAAACAGGGTGTGTGGGTTTGTCTGGGTATTTTTATATTAATATATATTATAATTAATATATCATATATAATACTATATTTTCTAAATTATAATTTATAAATTATAAATTTAATGACACTAATATAGTAATTTGTAAATTACTAATAATTTATAAACTTTAAACTTTAAATATTTAAACATGCACATCATTCAACATTCAAGTTTCAACATTCACATGTGACATTTGTCATTGAAATTTCAAAATTTATAGTTTGATAATATCATGATTCATATATGATATCAAGTGCAAATTGGAGCTCAGTTTACATATTAATAACTTATAAGAAATTAGAATCATGATTCAAAATTTCAAAATATATGTCCATTGTCATACTAAATTCAAAATTTTCCTCAAGGCATCTCCAAATGGCAAACTGTAAACATGAACTAGGAAATTTTGATATACTAAAATAAAAATAGTTAAAGCCTAATAGTGAACAATGGCTTCCTCAAGCCATATCATCATCATCCATGTCATCAACATCACTTAGATCTTCACTTAGCATGCTCTCCAAGTAGGAATCACTCTCATCTTGAGGCTCTAGCTCATCCATAGCAATTTGAGGATGGATGTTTGTGGTAAGTCTACGCTTTCACTGGGTAAGTTATGAACTTATGATTCATGGATGGGTAGGTATGTTTTAAGGTTAAATTTTTTTTTTTAAGTTTTAACTTCCCCCTTTATAATTGACTATAGCCTATGGGGTTGGATAGGCTACTTTGTCCTCCCTTGGGAAATTTAATTATAAGAGAACATTACAATTGGAATATTGTTCACTTTCACTGTTGTTTTGTATAATATTTCATAGTAGTCCCAAGGCAGAAAATTCACAGAATTAAGATCCAAGAAACCTCTGGTTAAGAGATTAAATTTCTGTTACATTTAAAGTCAAAGCTAGCAAAAATTTCTTCACCAGTAACTACTCTGTCTAAGCCATGCCTAGTATGATAGATATGCTATTTTTCCAGTTTTGCATCATATTCATAGTAGCTACAGCACCTTTGGTGTGAAATAATAATCCCTCTTGGAAATTAGGCTATGTATGTCCAGATTGTATTCGATCAAACCCATGCCAATAAACCTGTAGGAAGAATTTTATAAATCTACCATAACAGAGCTGTAACTTTAATTTCTAAGACTTCTTTACCATTAAAAAATAGACATGTTTATTTCTGAGGTTTGATCTTTCTAAATATGCCAGACCAATTCATCCAAATAGCATACCAATTCATTTGAATCATTTAAGTTTTAAATCTTATGTTTTAAAATTTAATTGTAATTTGTATGTTTTAAAAAGTAGTTAGAAACAATACCATTTAAAATCTAGGGTTCTCAGTCCTTGGCATTCCTTCACCTGGGCCTAGGGGCACACTATAATAATTTCACACTAAACCATGCAAACTTAAAAGTAACTTCATAGATCCATAAAGTAATAATAATCATAATTCCTAATTTCCTATTGTATGGTATGATGCAAATTATTCAAACATGAAGCAATGAAGACATGCAATGTCTGAATTTCAAGATTGATGAACCAATACAAGAATTTAGAAACTACAACTTTGATTCAATACTCTGTGTCCTAACTCCAGGAAGGAATCTAGTTTGTAGTACATAACATGCATCGTGTATTATCAATTCTTAATTGACAACAACTAAAGGACATCTACCTCATCAATTCCTTCCCTTTTTGTGTTTTTATGTTATATTCCTTATAAACGTGTCAAATTTCTCTCAAATTAAGCAACCACTGAATAAAATAAAAAATAGTCGAGATATGATTGAGAAATGGCCATTTATTTCTTGAAAGGATCTTCACGATTTCTTTGGTTGTTTTTCATCTCAAGAAACAAGAAATGACCTAAGAAACTATCGTGATGTAATATAAGAAAGAACACGGTGCAATGGCCATTTTCAAAGCCAAATTATGTCCATTGAGGACATGGCCTTTATTTGGTTCTTGTTTCATAGGAGTTTCGGGTAGAAATGGAACTTTGTTGTACCATTTCCAGTAGTAAAAAGGGAAAACCTTCATTTTCCATAGGAAATAATTTACCTTTCCTTTTTCAAGATAATCTAAATCACAAAAAATATGAACTATACTGCACACATTCTTGGATAATGTGAAAGTGGAAAAGGAATACCCTACACAAGTGATGCACACATGTACATTTGAACACTAATAGATTTTTGTAGTTGAAATGCAATACTTGTTTTCATTTAAATGTAGGGTTTTTAAAGCAGGGAGAAATAATGGCTTCCAAATTAATAAGTGTTTCTTTGGGAAAAATTTAAATCTTGTATTGGGTGATGAAGATAATAGAGGGTATTGAATCTTGATTCTTGACATCTAGAGAGAACCCTACAGCCTAACACAATCCAATGGAATTGACCGAAAAAACCCAAGTAGAGTCAACCCTACTATAGGAGGAAGGGCCTGCAGTAAGAACTTACCATTTTGCAAGAGCTGAGGGAAAATGTTGTTCTGCAAGAGCTCAGGGCGAACGCTAAGGGTGAATGCAGGGTGAATGATGTTCTGTAAGAGCTCAGGGAAAATGCTGAGAGTGAATGCTGTTCTGCAAGAGCTCAGGGTGAATGCTGAGGGCGAATGCTGAGGGCGAATGTTTTTCTACAAGAGTTGAGGGCAAATGCTGAGGGCGAATGCTGAGGGAAAATGTTGTTCTGCAAGAGCTGAGGGTGAATGTTGAGGTCGAATGTTGTTCTGCAAGAGCGGAGGGCGAATGTGCGCGTGATATCAGACGTTAATGTAGCTGTTGCGACAGATATAAGTTTCGTATTTTTAATAAAATCATTTTTATGTAGCGCGCAGATAAGTTTTGTATTTTTATGTAGCGCGCATATAAGTGTCATTATACCGACTGCGGAAAAAGCATCACTATTGTGACAGATGCCTCCAAACATCACAATTGCGACACTTAGACATTGTGTTGCACTTGCGACGTTTGGAGGCAGTCGTTGCAACAGCGACGCTTTGGGGCATAGTGTCACAATTGCGACGTATTCCTCCAAACATCACAATTGCGACACATTGTCTAAGTGTCGGTATTGCGACACTTTTCTATAAACGTCAGTATAGGGACGGTTTCGGGCAGGATTGAAAAAATTTGGGGAAATTTCCGACATTTGGTCAAAAGTGTCAGAACCAAGTGTCGGAATTTCCCCCAAATGTAGTAGTGTATTTTGTGATTTGTTTTTTATTTTCATTTCGAAATAAAATTTCTTTCCTATCGTAAATATAGGGACTCACTAACAAAATACCACATATATCCAATGGTATGACATCCAATTCTAATTCATCCACTAGTTTAGAAGCAATTACAAATTTAACCTTACATTGCTTGGTTACATTTAATTTTACTTTGTCATGTATCCATCCAAAAAGATAAGGTTTCGGATGAGGCTTAAATTCTAAGCCTAATTTTTTAACCAAGGATTCTGAGGTTAAATTTGCTTGAGAGCCTGAATCAAATAGAGTTTCTACTTTTTTATCATTTATGAAAACTCTAATATGAAACAACTCAATTATTTTTCATTCATTAGGAAGAGACTCATACGCTGAACTAGTGCTTCCATGCGATTCAGAATTAACATGAAGAGAAAGAGCACCTTTTGTGCTTGTTGTTGTCATCAATGCCTCATCGCCAGAGTTAGATCTAAGGTTTTTCTGCGTGGTTGCTACTGTCTTTTGCTTACCCTTTGGCTTCTTTTCCGTGTACAACTTCCAACAATGATCGTCGTCATGACCTTCATTTTTACAGTGAGTGCAATAAGGTTTTTCTCCTTCATATTTCTTTGTTGATGCTATCTTCTTTTTCTTTCCCTTTCCTTTCCCCTTGAATTTTCCATTTGAAGGTTTGAAAGGTGGTTTCTTTGAATGATCATCTTTATCATTTCTGCCCCTGTTTTCAAGATAAATGGCCTTTACACTAGCCAAGTCAATAGTAGTAGGTTCAAACATTAATAGTGAATGTATAATGTAACTATGTAATGACCCAATATACTTAGTTACCACTTTAGGTGAATCTAATGAAATGCCCAAACTTAGTGCTTGTTTTCTAAATTCCTTAGTAAATCTTTGCACGTTTTGGCCTTTGTCTTGCCTTAGATAATGCCACTCCATTAAGGATTTTTTCTTATAACCCAAGGGATAGACTTTATATTTAAGTGCAACAATAAAATTTGACCATGAGGAAAGAAGTCTACCCAAATTACTATTTCCTTGAATTTTTCTCTCCCACCAGTTAAGAGTGGTGCCATTCAGTCGAAGAGAAGCCAACTGGATCTTTGCCTCATATTCCACAATCTGTTGAATCCTGCAGTAGATTTTAATCTACCTAATCCAGTTGTTAAGGTTCTCTACATTACTTTCACCATTATACATAGGAAGATCAAATTTTACATCTAACTTAAAGAAAGTTTATTAGATGCATTTCCTGAATTCCTATGATGATGGTGAGAATAGGAGCAATAACTTTCACTCACGAGAGGAAAAGGAGGTGGATCTCCTCCATTATCTCCATGCATTGAACCTTGTCCCTCTGAAGCATTCTCCCATGATTTCTCTAGCTTCTCAAGTCTATAGAACAACTTCTCAACCCGATCTACCATGGTGTATATTGTCTTGCATAAGTTTAGTTCTTCCTCATTTCGAGCATTGTCACCCATATTTCTTCTTCGATGTGCACGTCCCGCTTTGGGATCAAAATACTTTAGTTTCCCTTCGCATCTTCGTAGCTTGTTTCTAGTTAGCATATAAACATGATATTGGCATCTACAAAGACCTCCTCTAATACCACTTGATCCAAAATATTTTTCCTTGAGATGTATTAAGGAATTACATGTAAAATTTCATCTTAACCATGAAACTTAAAAGGAATGAACATAAGGAAAGAGAAGCACATAAAATTATGGAAGAAGACAAGGAAATTATATTAGAGTTTGTCCAGGAGGGACTACGTCTTCGAGCCCTTCTCAATCAATGGGGAGGACCTCTTTCATTAAGTGAAAAATAAAATTAAAGTACAAGCAATAATCAAAAATTACGCCCTTATACCTCCATAGCTGAAAGTGCTCGAAAATTTGAGATCTTTGGTGAAGAATTGGATAGCACCATTAGATTCATGGCACCAACAGGTGCAGAATCCATATAAATTTTACCTGATTATGACGCCTGAAAAATATATCCCCTTTGGAAATGGGCTTAGTTACTAGTTTCGTCCCACTCCTACAAGGTGCTCAAGGTTCCACTCCATCTCATATTCCATGCCACTCCTAGCCTTCCCGGCGACACTTTTGAGTTGTAGGTTTATATATCTGAAGGCTGGGCAGACTCCATGAGGAATTCTATTGGCTGAGTTGGTTTAGATCCTTTGTTTTAGGGAGGGGGTCAGGTGGTAAAACCACACCGCCTCTTTAATAAGGTGGAAAACATTTTATAACACATGTTGCATGCCCTTTTAAAACCCATCGCATATATATTTAACATAAGGTATGGGGGCGCAGACCCTTATTAGACGTCCCACCCAAAATTCCGTCGGCACTTGTGTATACATAGTGTGTGGGTTGGGGCCGTAGGATCATAACCGTTAGCCCCACTCATTTATGGCAGTGGGTGGTTGGGCAACAGGATCATGACTGTTGTGCACCCCCATTTTAAAATGTATTTTGTTATGACCCATTGGGTAGGACGGGGGTCATGGCCCACCCTACCTTTTCTATATTTTTTTTTATTTGATTTTAAAAGAACGTGATATTTTTTATAATTTCTAAAATTTTACCAAAGGAGTCAATTTAGGGGACCCATAATTTCGCCCGAAATCTAGCTAGAGTTGGCTAGAATCTAGTGGCTGCATTTCTGAAATTTTTTCGCCCCCTTAAGCTACCACATCACCATGTCAACCCTTTAAATTTAACTGCTTCTAACTCCTCAATACAGACTCATAATTTAGTGTCATCTACATCGTTGGAATTATAAATATGAGATCTTCAACTTGACACTAAGTTTTTCACATTTCTGAAACTTTTATTTTTTAGCCTTTGTACTTAAGCCACCTATACTTGGACCTATATGATCCTCCTAGATCAATAGTCCAGACTGTGGGAAATTTTTTTGTAGTTTCTAGAGGTAAGGGGGACTGGGCTCGAGTACTCGAGGAATTTTCTAGAATTTGGTTAAGTGTGGGATCAATGAGACCCATGAGAACAGTGATAGGAATTGACCATGAACACACACATAGACACTTTGAGACATAACATAAATCATCCATAATAGATGAATACATACTTCCCTTGGTGTGAAACATGCTTTCATGACAATAAAAACTCATCACCACAAATCCTTCCCATTAAAACAAACCAAAACTGTACTTTGCATGATAAGAAAAAATTATCATGCTAGAAGACGACACTTTCTATATAAAGATAAAAGTGTGAATGACACTTGAGATATGTGAATATCAGTGAAAGTAACACATGCCATAGCAAATATAACATTAAAGTGACACTAATTAGGTGGAAGCAAGTGAAAGTGACAACCATAAACATGAAAGAAACACTTGTGAAAAAAAGGTGCACGGGAGCAACAGTTTGAAAAATTCACCGAAATGGAAAATAAAAATGCTACTAGAATGTGAGAAACTGTTATTGTGAGTGCGCACTTATTGTTGGCATGAATTGGATATGGTACATGCATAAACCTGATGGAACTTACTATGATTTTACAAGCTCACGTAGAAGAATGTGTTCATAAATTAATTATGGACTCAGCATGTGAGTGCAAGTGACCAATAAGTGTCTATGGAATGACCAATTTCCAGATCCACGGTAGGATCCAAAATTCGAGTGTACAAAAAAAATTGTACGGTATTTTTCACCGTGACAATTCTTGGTGACACACTGGTAAAACACTATCTTCTTTGTCTTGGTTAATTATTTTGTGCAAGGTATAGCTCATCAGGAAGTATTGATTCATCATTTATATTACCATGGTTTCCCCACTAAACCCATACATAAACATAGTCCCCTTAATTCATTTACTTAGTTGAACAAAAACATAATATCAACGATAACAAAATGTTTCTAATAAGGATAAGGTAATGAAGTTCACAAGATTTATATTTGCAGAGTATATTTTTTCATCTCTGGTGTTTCTCAACTTCCAGAAGGCCTAGAGAGTACCCCAAAGGAGTCACTTCAGGGGGGTAAACATTGATCTGCTACTAATGAGCCTGGACAGTACCCCGCAAGAGTTGCTTTATTTTCCTCTCTGTGAAGGAAGCCTTTCTCTTCTTTCATTGTTATTTATTTATTTTAGAAGGAATATGGATCAACACTTACTCATTTATGGGTGGGAGAGGGATCTCAAATTATTGAGAGAAGGAGAATTTTTCCCTTCCGAGAAGCATATGTAAGACCTCTAATATTTGTTTTCTCATTTAGACTTCCCCCTTGCTCTTCTCTACTTTATTGGATCAGCTTGAAAACGCCAAAACATAAAACTGAGTGTAGGCATGAGGTGTCTGAAATAGAAAAGGAGGTAATGCTTCATCACAAAGCTTTCTAAATGGAAGGATCATATTTTCATTCGAAACACCATCGACCAAAATATATAACCCAGATTAGGAAGGAGGGCAGAGAGTTAGCGAAATGTTGCGGGGTCATAAAGTCATTTTCTATTTTTCCACATTCCCTTTTGAGCCAAGAGAGAATATTTATGCAATGTATTACTGATGAAACAAAGGAAAATATGTAACAAAATAAGACAACTTAACCATAATACAAGACAGAAAATGGCTAAAGCACAACACAATTCAAGAGAAAAGTAAAAGAAGAAAAGATAGACTAAAGAAAAAATCATGGGATGAGTGCAAGAGGGAAAACTAGGATGCAACTATTCCTACTCCTAAACTAAGAGCTAGTAGGTCAGGGTAACATGTAATGAAATTTATAGTGAATCCAGCATAGTTGTTCCTTAAGTGTATCAAAAAATATACAAACAATTAAAACATATAAAAAGTAATGTGCAACAAAAAAGATAAAAACTCGAATAATTTTCATAAAATTTAGAAGGTATTTCCTGTGGGCATAAATATGTGTCATAACCACTACTTTCATCCAATTTTCATCCTTGCCTTTTTTATGAATGCCATCTTTCAAAAAACCTTGGAAGCTTCTCACGGATGTGTCCCCATCTACTTTGAAATCCTTAGCAAGTGTGGGGGGATATTGAAACTTTTTATTTGCGATGGAACTTTGTATGTAAGACTATTCCAATAGTTCAATGATTGGATTGTGAAATTCATGATAATCCTCATGAAAACCCTGAATTCTTTGAAAGGATTTATTTTCATTCAGAGGAGAGGATTGTGATGAAAATATTGTGAGGGAAAATAAATCATATTTAGCAGTGATGTCAAGACAATGAGGACATGACATAACCATCTATAAAGGTTTAAGTGCCTCAACTTCTCGACAAAAATCCAAATAGTGGGATATTGAATGATAAATAACAAAGGATGTAGAACAAATGGCATTGGATGAGCTCATGGAAAGATGATAGGTTGAATGACAATCATTGGTGATCGAATAATGATCATATGGGCTAATTAAAGAATTGGATTCCCAGTTTGTAATAAAAAAAGATAAATTATTTTGAACAGTTATGTGAATGCTCTCAACAATCGAACCAACTTCCTTGTAAGCCAAATGTGACAAACGATTTTCAGGTAACTAGTGAAAAACTATGCAAGCATCATAATTATGAAAATAATTTAAAATTGATGACATCACAACAAATACAAAAGGAAAGTTAGGACATGGTGAATGGAGAAGAACTCATTCGTGCGATAAATTGTGCATTCATTATCACTCAAGAGGATTTTCAGTGTGACGAGAGGACATATTTGTAATATAACATTCGCAAGGAGAACCAAGAGTTGACTATTAAGAAATGAATTAGGTAAGCATGATTGCTTCCACCAAATATAGTCCTTGGAATGATCAAATTCACAATTCCATGACCCTATGAGATATATAAATTCCAAAACCGAGTTTAATGTGAGAGATTTGCATGAAGATAAATGGACTGAAAAATATTCTTGAATCCAGTTAGAAGTAAAATGTTGAAAATTTGAAACATCGTACCCAAAATACCAAAAAAAATTCAAAAATAAAATTTCATCGAGTGAAATCATCCAAAGAGAATGATTGTGCAGGAGAAACCAGATCTGGCTTAGTTCGTGGGGCTTACCAGAGTCGCGATATCCTGACATAACCATCAATGGAAGTAAAAGTGCCTTCACTCCCTTGCATGTCCTAGAACTTTCCAAGATTATAAAATCGCATATTGAAGATTGTACCATCTCATGCATGATTTGAGGATAGCCGCTAATTCTATTTTTAAGACCACGTCTCACTGGATGGAAACCACCTCTATCACTAATTTAACCAAATTTTACAACTTCAACAACTAGATTACTCAAGACGAAAGATTCTTATGATCGAAAATTCAAAGAGGAATGAATCAGGGAAATTGCACGAGCAAGATGATTTGAAGAGTTGTCTTCATGCAAAACAAGAGATGATGAGGGACGGTAAGGAAAATTAATGATTTCATTCTTTCCATTTTAATTATGGATCATCTCACCACTTTGTTCCAATTAAGAGGTTGACTCATTAGTTGAAGAACATGGAGTATCCCCGTACAGAATAAATTACTCATAAACTGTAGAGAAAAAGGGATAGTGAGATGAAGAGGAAGTTTCGATAAGCACATCTTATTTGACCAAATCCGATTCTAGATCTACATTAAGATCTTTATGAGAAACCAAAATATGAGATGATTAACTTGGGAATTCGTCATCATATACATTAAAAAAATCATTTTCATCAGAATGATTGTTGCTCAAGGCTACGAATTTATTTAAAGAACTTATTGCATTTGATTCACTATTGAGATTAGTAGATTGAAAATCATCCAAGAATTGGAGTACATCACCTTCACATGGAGGATTTTGGAAAATAGAAGAAATATTGAAATAATCTTTTCCTTCCTTCTCCTCTACCTTTGTAATTTGATTACCTTGTATGTGAGCGCAATTTGAAACAACAACGTGAAAATCAAGAAAGAGTGAAAAACGAGCTAGTGGAATAGATTGTTCAAAAATATCATGGTATAAAGAGTCATTTCATGTAGATGGTAGAGGATCAAAAAAATATGAGTCATATTTGAGACTAGAGTTACAAATAACAACATCGTCTTGTGAAATGGAGGAGTTATTTTTCACCATAGGGTCCATGAGCCAATCTGGAATTTACTCCATTGAATCTCAATGGTGGAAAAGAAGAATGAGAAGATGGATTAGGAATTTGATCTGTAGATTTCCCAACTTTATAATCACGATGAGGAGGCACCCACATCAGAACTATAAAAGGAGGAGCAAAAGGAACAAAAGGAATAATAGGTTCCTCCACTAAAATTAGGGGTGTATCCTCATTTACAAGAGTTGGGGAAGAAGAAACATGAGGTGGTCTATATAAAAATGAATTCAAAGAAATATAGACAAGATCTTGAATATTTTTTTCATATAAATCCGTATCTACATCTTCTTCAGGAAACTCATAACATAAATTAAGGAATATGTCAGCAAAAATATCAACTAATTCCTCGGGTTCCATTCTGATTTGATTGATTCTTTGGTGAACATCTTAACTATCATACCAATCAAAATCTTGATGAAGCTCCTTACTAAAATGATGAAGAGAATGAATGGAAGAAGATGGTAAGCTATGGAACGAATTCTTAACACAACCTTCAAGAGTGAGGGTGATTATAAGACACATAACATCTTCATCATCGATTTGGAAAATTTTAGAAAACCCAGGAAAATCATTTATGTGTCTAGATAAAAATATACCACCCTCGCCAATAAAATTGAATTGAGACAAGACATGAACAAGTTCCACGGGGATTGAAATTTTTCCAGGAGGAAGGTTAGAAAAACTTCGTGGCTGATGATTTTGGAATGAGATATTTATTAAAGGATATTAAAAATAGACTCAATGGAATTATCTTGTCATATGGCCCTCCTTATAGCACCATTTTTTACTGTACAAGACATTTGTCAACCAACGGGTATCCCTGATGTGATGTCCCAATTAGACCTCACACCGATTGGAGTAGGAACATCAGCCATGTTTCCATCTATTCTTATATATTTTTCTTTACTCTAATTGTTACCAAGATAGAGGAGTGCACATGCTCCTTTCAAAAAAAAAGGGGGATGTTCCTTGTGAGTGTTTGATCACGTGTGTCAAAGATATTTCGTCGCGGAGGGGAGGAAATGTGAGCCTATAAGAGAGAGGTAGAAGCACCACCCTAGTGGAGACACACATGAACAACAAGGGTCCATCCAACATCAAGCATAATATTCCACATAGATGCAGCTATCATTGAAACAAATATCACAAGGAAGGTATGTGTAATATCCAGTTGAATATTCCACAAGGATGCAACAACAATAATATAAATTACAACACATTCTCAATATGTTAAGTACCAAAATGACCGAAATAGTTGAACTAATTTATCACATATGATAGCAAACATGAATTACAAACATTCATAGAATTGTCTTACAAATATCCATAATCCATGCATGAAGAATGTGTTAGCCCATAGAGCCTCTGATATTAACTGAAAGTTTCAAGACACATGTATACAATGGACAGCACTATTTCCAGTAGTGGAGTGTTGGAGCCACTCCTTGCTCCTCAAAAGGACTAGCTTAGATTTCTAGCACACAAAAAAATGGATTTTACTTCTATTTTTAAAAAATGTTGAAAATTTACCCCGAAAAAAAATTTATTCCAGAATACAAATTTTTTAAAAAATGTTGAAAATTTACCCCGGAAAAAAAAGGTTATTCGAGAACACAAATTTTCATTTTCGGGTTTTTTTTCTTGGTTTTTTAATGTTTTTGTGCTAGACTTCCCATTTTGAGGTAATATTTCTCATTTGATTTGTAACTATGTTACTCCTAGAACTTGTTTCAACCCATATAAATCCTTGATTAATTTACAATATTTGTGTTCTTTTCCTTCGAGCCCAAAACTAGGACATTCAATCATATAAACTTCTTCCTGCAAGTCTCCATTTAGGAAGACACTTTTTACATCCATCTAATGTAATTTCCAACCTTTTTCAGTTTAACACCATTAGAATGGTGCTTTCATTGTTGAGAGTAATGAGTGATCATTGTAATATCTTTCATTTACAACCTCCTAAATAGGCTTCTATAGGTCCACAAATGTCATTGTGAACCAACTAAAAAAAATTGTTTTCATACCATGAATTTACTGCAAATGTGTCTCGATTTTGTTTCCCATAAATGCAAGCTCCACATATTGCATTTTCTTTCTTAAAAGTTAAATTTCTTATGACCATTCCCTACGTTTAGAGTTGAAATATACTTTCAAAGTTTAAATGTTCATATCTAACATTCCACAACCTTACGAGTGAAATATCTAAACTTACTACTCCATCAATATCTAACTTTTGAGGAATTATTGTCTCTTTAATACATAGAAGATTTCCATATTCATACTAAGACATGATTGTCTTCAAGTCTTGCTTAATGGATTTTATTTTTACTAGGACATCTTTCATGATGACTTGATGTTTGTCTTAGAAAATAATGACCATTGACAACAAATTCTTCTTGAATTTTGGTATATACTAAACATTTGAAATTGGTTTTTCTCTAATACCAGGAAAATAAACTTTTACACACCTTTTCCATAAGGAGTATGTTTTGTATCATCTACTATAAATATTGAATTGAATTGACAGTGTTGAAATGTCAAAAATAATTCATGTCAAAAAGCCATATGTTGTGTAGATCTTGTATCTAATATCCAAGCATTTTCATAACCAGTTATAAGAGAATATGTGGATACCTTTAAGGTTGTTGATTCTAAATTTTGAAGTGCAATGAAAACATATTCTAAAGCATCATCATTTTATCATTATCAAATTGTGTCCAATGTTGTTAAAACTTTGAGATATTTGTAATAGAAGTTCATAAAATTTCAACATAATGACCAATTTTGTTGCATCGTTTACAAACAACTTGATTGAAATGTTTTTGTCTACTTTGAATTTTTCCTCTACCTTTACATTGTCCTTTGCCTTGAAATTTTCATCTACCTTGAATGTTTCCTATACTGAAACTCTTCCCTTTTCCTTGACTAGGACCACAACCTTGTTCTCTCTATGCCTTTGTTATTTACTTGAGTTCTTATTCCTCTAGAAATTTCAGCTAAATATTTACTAGTGCTAAGTTCTATAAAAAATACATATTATCTAGCTTGTTTCTTTATTCCAAAAATTTTATCATGTTGAGCTAGCATTGCACTTAACTAATCAAATGTTAATTTATCTAGCTTTCCAGTCAACTATAAAATTTCAAAGAAATGTGTATATGAAGAAGGAAAACCAAAAATAAAAATACTAGTTATGAAGCTATATTCTTACCATTACTACTTATTTTCTGATGTTCTTTAGTCTATAAATGTACTCAAGTACATATCCCCATTCTATCAATTTTGGTTGAAGTAGCTTCAACTAAATATCAACTCTCTTTGCCTCTGGTTATGTATCAAATAAATATTCAATTATTTTCCAAGAAGACCATGCATCAAATGCATTTTCTATATGAACATACATTTCATCATTTACGTAAGATTTAATTAAATCTAATTCATTTGAACCTTTAATCTCTAATTTAGAAAATGAGTTTTCATTAGTAGGTTTCTTTAGTTTTACAACATCATCAAACTCATATTTCCAAAGTTCACTATAGATAAAACTTATTTCCATGCCTTATAGTACTTTGAGCCTTCGATTTTATCAGGCTTGAAAAATAACTTTACGAGCTTGCAAATTGTGAAGATAAATATACGCACAATGATATATCATGCACCATGTAACATAACACCTCCTAATCCACACCATAAAATAGGTTAGGAGGAGAATTTTTACTATGCTAACTGAAGATCCAAGGTACTATTATGTAAATGTGGTCTAAAATTTTTTACATTCTCAACTAAATTAAAACCTCAATTAGATATCATCGTTGTATTTGTCTCATCAAGATGATTTTGGTGATATAAATTTTGACCTTAATGCAACCTTCAAAACAAGAGATAAGGCCATTTGAATTTTTAACATATTATAAAGTTTCATGTCATCATCCTTGTCGTGTGGCACCCATGTGGTTATCATAGTCAACCTATCATTGCCACCTGATAGTGATATATTGGTTGCTAACATGTTCATGGTATGGGTTCCCAACATTCCTGCACTATGCATTTTTATTTATATGTGTGTGTGTGTGTAAGTCTGAATTGACGGTCTGTTAACTAATAGAAACCTTTCTTGTTTCCTAGGATGTATTGCCCAACCCTTTTTACTTTATGTATTAAATTATTTCTCTAGGAAAATCCTTTCGAGCGGACCTATCTCATGGGTCCACCGCGCACCAATACAATGATGACTGAAATCACATGGAGGTCACCATGTCCAAGGCTTACGTCATTGTGCTCCTTTCGAAATGAAATTGTTGTTGAACTATCAAGAATCAAGCTCAGGGCTTACATGATTTGGTGGGCCCCTCCTTTTGTGAAACTAATTCTCCTAATTAGCCCATTTCTCTTAGCCTTACCTAATGTCTTGAACGGACTCGCTCCTTCCATCAAAATTCGGTGTTGATTCATCCTATCTCCCTCTGAATGTTTTGCATTTATACCTCTAGGACATGGACTGTAGGACACAAATATTTCCATCGAATTCCACTAGATTCCCCATCCAAGCAATTTTATTATAGATCAAATTTCTTTCCATTTACCTTTTCCATGCCTCATAGTTCTTTGGACCTTCAATTTTTTCATACTTGAAAAATAATTTTACCAGCTTCGGCATTATGAAGATACAAATATGAACTATGATAAATCATGAACCACCATATCCAACCTAATCCCCACCATAATACAAGATAGGACAAGAATAGTTACCATGTTAACCCAAGATCCCAGGTGCAATTATTGAAATTGGGTATAAATTTTTTTATCTTCTCAAATAGCATAAAATTTCAATTAAAATTCAGCATTGTGTTCATCTCGTTAATATGATTTTAGTGATATTAAGTTTTACCTTAATCCAAACTTAAGATAAAGATATTGGAGCATTTCAATTTATGACAAATTAGAGAGTACCACATCATCAACCTTGTTGCATGGTACCCACCTGGTTACCATAGTCAATCTATTGTCACCACCTAGCAGTGGTATACTGACCACAAACCTGTTCATGGTATGGATTCCCACCATTCTCACACTATGCATTATTATTTTTATACATATATGTATATTTATATATATATATATATATATATATATATATATATATATATATATATATATATATATATATGTTTGTGTGTGTGTTTGTGTGTGTGTGTGTGTATGTATATATGTATGTATGTACGTACGTATAAGTCTGAATTGATGGGTCGTCAACTGATGGAAACCTTTCCTATCTCTTCGGCTCTATTACCCGGTCCATTTTACTTTATGCATTCAAGGATTTCTTCAGGAATTAAATTTTGGGCTAACCTCTCTCATGTGTCTACCCCACACTATTACGATGATGATTGTGATCATGTGGAGGCTACCATGTCCCAGGCTTACATCATCCTGCTCCTTTCGAAACACACCTTCCATTGAAATGTTGGGAATCAATCTCAAGGATTAATTTCCTTAGTGGGCCTCTCCTCTTGTGTGGCTAATGGATCTTAGCCAAACCTAATGGCTCTAACAGTATCACTCCTTTCATGGAAACATGGTGTTGAGTTAGCCTGACTCCCCCTTGAGTGCTGCAAATTTCTATCTCTGGGAGAATAACTCTGGGATAGAGATATTCCCATCGATTGCTGATAGATTCCCCGCCCAAGTGGGTCACACCTTCCACTTTCTAACATTGCAATAAGTCCTTGTGTCATGGGATTGTTTCTTTTCCCGCCCAATCTATGACTTTCATATCATCCTAATGTACTCCACGTTATCATCCCTGCTATGTTAGCCCATTCATCATTAACACGACCTTTCTCTTGTGTGACTTCACATAGGATTCTATGGTTATAACCTTCAGACTTACATAATTATAGATGCTCTCTTGGCCATCAATATCCCACGTTTATTCCTAGTCATTGATCATATAAGATCTATCTCTTCATCGCACATTCCAGTTATATGTCTAACACTCAGGCCTTCAAGGAAACAATCACACGACTCGATAAAATCATCAAATATCATGGATAATATGAAGAGGTTTAGGATAAGGGAAAGGGTATTCCTCCCACTATGAACTATATGAAAAAGTACATACACTTAGTCAAGGTCATAGTGGTTCTAAGTGAGACATGGAAAGTGTATGTCATTTAGGCTCCACAAATCCAATGTAAAGGGGCCTAACTTGGATCAAATATAATGGTTCTACTTATAACTTGGGCCATGAGCGATATGATGGACCTTGAATATGATGGTTTTATAAGAGAAGCAGAACTTGTATTAATGCCACAATGTGGGGAAGGAAGCTCATGAAAAACCTTAGAGTTCTCAAGGGACTTATTCAACCTCCTTAGTAGCAACTCAAACACACAATCATGCTACTAATAGTCATACTTACATCTTACACATAGTGATGACAACTATGCATGTAACTCACAAATTCCAGGAATTTCACAAACATACATAGAATCTTATTTAGCCCTTTTGATTACAAAATCATTACATCTAATATCCCTACAACACACAGAGAATTCAACCATTTTTGTAATAAGCATGCAAGGAACTAAGTATTTAACATGGCATATTCTTCTTAAAAACTCATCCTCCACTCAGCAAGTGTATTAACACCTAAAAAATACATGCATACAATAATGAGTACCAATGCATACAAGAAAGATTATTCATTAGGGGAATTTTAAGGTCTGAAATGGGCTTCCTAAGGAAATTATAAAATAATAATGGAAATAATAAATAATATTAGATTACATCATCAAATTTTAGAGGGAAAAAAGGAAAAACTACTTTTCAACTCGTATTTTCAGCTTATCTCCATATGGGTTTACTCAAATTTCAAGCATGAACACTCGTTAGATGCATAATTTGGTTCTTCATCCAAGGAGTACCCATGTTGCATATTTTTAGTGAGCCCTACTATAGAAAATTGAGAGATACATGAAAAACATGATTGCAATCATGCTTTTCATGCATTTCTCATTTTTTTGTAGCATGGCCAATAGAAACTATGCAACATGGGTACTCCTTGGATGAAGAATTAAATTTTGCATCCAATGAGTGCTCCCCTCAAAATTTGAGTAAAACCTTAGGGAGATAAGTTGAAAAATTAGTCTTATTTTTTTACCGTATTTTAATCTTTTAATTTTTTAACCCAAAAATGGTGAATCACCCCCCACAGTTGACATCCTCATCTTGAATCCTATTGTTTATTTTAAAGTTTATTTTTGTTGTACATTTTTCTTAGCAGGTCCATTTTATACCTCAAAGGTTCTCTAATGTATTCGAAATTTGATGTATTTGAACTTAGGGAACCAATCATCCCTCATGCAATAACATTAAGTTAGGCATCATATATCTATATATATATATGAAGGCATCATTGTAGGGCCACAATACCGTTGGAAAATGCTTCAGAAATTCAAATATTACAAACACAACATGAAATATCCTTACAAATAATGCTAGAATGAGTATTCATGTTTATATTCCCTGGATGGAATCACCAATGAAAAATCATAGTACATAATAACATGTATAAAAACATAATTTATTTTCCAATTACAAGAAATCATAGGAAGCCATGCAATAAGTGCAACATCAATTTAAAATTTCAATGAGAGCTTAGTAGCAAGGAAAGAATATAAACGTTTATCTTAATTTAACAGTGAAATTTGTAAACTAATATCGAGACTATAAATTTCCACTGAATGATATACAATCTCACCCAAGCCTTACTTGCAACTTTCACCCTCAAGCTGGATTCCAACATAGCTAAAATGGGATGTCATAAGGCCATTGTTTCCTTCATCCACGAGTTAATCTCATTATGGATCACACAGTTCAGGAATATATAAATTCATTCCAACATTTCATAATACTAAGAAATCCACCTCACTTTTAGGAGAAGAGACACCACTATCAGAAAGGTTCATTAGTGCTTAAGTTGTTAATCATTAAATAAATCACTTCTCCAAGTGTTTCCTCAGTGAGTCAAGCGCCAACGCTTAAAGCCCAAGGAAACCAATGGTGGTTCTTAAGCCCCCAAAAAAACTTGAGTGATTGTTCCTAAATCTAACAGGTTCATCAATCCACCATCTTTCAGTGGGTTCATCATACTTATAGGAAATTCATGTTCTCTTAAATAATTCAAATAGCAAGTTTCACTCATAAGGTTCCTCAACTGGTGGTCCTTTCGTGAAAGTTAATTCCATGCTATAAAATGATTAATCTCCCTTTCACCTCTGCATTCTCCCACACAGAGTAGCTATGAACATCAGATTTGTTTCCAATACTTCCTAGCTTGTGCATGTGTGACCACAAGAGGGAGCATATATTCCTCAATGCCATGTCCCTCATCTCCTAATGAATAAACTTCCTTGTTCTTCCCACAAGTCACACATCAGTCACGTCCTAACACCGTAACCCATTTTACTCTTAAATTTTGTCATGTTCTTTACATACTGTTTGAGATGAAGAACACTTGGACCAATACTTCCTCTTTTAGTTTCATTCAATGTACATTCAACACATTAAATCTATTTCAGCCAACCGATACTAATATTTAGAAGACAACCATTTCCTCAAGAAGCCCTCATCCTCAAGCAATGGAATCTATGTCCCTTTCTGAGTCATTTTAAAGTAATTACAATTATTTACAAAAGGGGGGAAATATTAACCAGGGCATATCACACACCACAAGAAATAGAGGATGAGATAACACATCATAAGTTGTGATACAACAAAAAGTGATCTATAAATTCTTGGCCTAGACCCTCATATAATCATTTGAAAAATGAAAATTGAATGAGCATTTTACTTGTCGTTAGTCATTTTTATGATATTTTACAATTTTTCTTTCAAAATTTGAGTCATGTTTCTCCTAGTTTTATTTACTTCCTAATCCACAATTTTTTTCCAAATTCATGATCTAACAAAAAATTATTTAAATACATTTTTGATGCATTTTATGCCAAAAGGATGACATAGAAAAAATGGGGTATAAAGTAGGTTTATTAAGTTGTATTAGGGTTTCAGATAAGGTAGAATGAGCCTAACAAACAATAGAAAATAGTATTTTTTCTAGAAAAACTTATTTTTCTTATATGTAACCAATCTCGATTCTTTTCCTTTCCATCCTTTAATTAAATTTTAATGCAAAATTTCATTTATGTCCATGTTCTTAGGTTCTTCCGTTATTGTCTGTACACCTCCCACATGACAATATCTTATGTGGGTTCTCTCACAACTTGTTTTCTAGGTTCCTTCCCCTTTAATACCTCTATTTCCATCATTTTTACAATTTTTTATTTCTCCTCTTGGACCATTTTTTATCTACCTACTTGCTTCTTTGTCTCTTATTCCCTTCTTGAAAATTCCTATAAACTATTTCTAGACTAAAAAATCCCCTCCTGTGCACGTTATTGTATCTCTATAAATTTTCTTAAGGCATTGTACTTGTTGGAATCCTTCTTGGTCCTCTTTTTCTTGATGCTCCTTTAGCTACTCCACTTGAATGAGGGAGAAATCTCTGAAGAGGTTATCGTATCATGAGACCAATGATAAAGAAAATGAACATGCTCATAATCTAAAGGTTGTTTCCAAACTTCAACCCGAAATGAGATTTAAGTTGACTCCGGAAAGGGCTAAGAGATGTTCATGTTCATGCATATATGCATGTATGAGGTGTACCTCCCTTGTTTGGTGAATTTTGATATTTTCACGAAGTCACATATTCCATTTCCTATACCCTCTAGAATGTCCTCCTCTCATAACTCCTTCATCAAGAAAAATATATGAACCCAAAATGGAAGTACTAAAAAATTATCTCTTTTTGGATCAGAACATTCTTGTCAAAATCTTATGAATAACCAATGTTATTGAAGAAGTATAGGACATTTTAAAATACCCTAGTTTTATCTTCCAGCTTAGTAAAAATAATTGTAAGGAAACCCTTGGCCTCAAACTCAAGTTCAATGTGTCCCTTTGGCTTCCATTTATGAGCGATCCAACCAACAAGATATTTCTTTGTTGACCAAATTCCAATAAATTTACATATCACGGTATGAGCCTTCATATATTAGATGGAACTCACATTTTTTGTCAATATCACCTCATACTTGGGATCATTGACTACCTTTGAGAAGAATCTACCTCTTTCATGACTCTACCAGGATGTCCCGACTAGGGGTCCTCTCAATTCCCTTTGGATATACTGCTCCCTGAATCCCATTGACAAAGTACTTGTGATTTCTAACCAAGACCTGAGTTGACATGCCCCATAAAAAAAATTGGAAAGAGATGTGGTTTTCTCTCCCCCTAGCCATGTTCAGCATAATAGTGCCCTACATCAGGAATTATTTACTCCACTCATCGATAGAGTTTGGTGCACAATGGAAACAAATAGCTTGAGAGGCCAATCCTCTATACATAAACCTTAGCACATGGATTTTTTCATCTCCTAATGTCTAGCTCATCCCTTGGACCATTTAAATGTTTTAATATTACTTTTGAACCATAACTTTACATTTGAAAATAATTAATAATATTTATTTATTTTTAAATTTCTTAATTAAATTGAAGTCTAATATCAACAAAAATGTTTAATAAAACTAATATCCATTTTTATTCATAAACATTGTGTTTAAAAAAATGATTTTATGTTATGACAAATTTTCATTAAATTATAAGATAATTATTAAAAGATGTTAGGGTTAAAAGTATGTGCCAAATTTATTATCCTAAGAGATGAAAAGAATTTTCTCTTGAAATTCTCAAATCCAAAATATATCATAATATACTTACCAAAATATAGTGATGTAGAAATGTTTTTTTAAAGGGATTTTAAATATAAAAATAAAATTCTAAATGTTGAAATTTGGTTACCGGAGAATAGGTGGTTCCCTAAGGCTTTGATCTTTGGCCTAGGGAAAAGTGTCCAAAAGAATTTAATTTTTCTCCTAAAGTGGATTTATAAAGTTATAAAGTAAAATCTAATTTAAAAGTGACTTTAAGTGAAAAAGTTACTAAAGTCTAATTTTAAAGTGACTTTAATAAAGTTAATGTAAAATTAGAAAGCAAAAGTGACTTTGGAAATAAATGACTAAGTGGGTCTTTATTAAAGTGGGGTGATTAAAAAATAGAAAGTGAGATTTTAAAAAACATTTAATCTCAGCCCTAGATCTAAATCTATTTCAACCATTGGATTTGGGGATAACCCAAAAGTCACTTAGAGTTCTATTGAAGGAGGAAAAGGAGAGAAAAGGTCATTCATTCATTAATTCTTTCATGAGCAGATTGAGAGAAGCAAAAGGAGAAACCTGAAGAGAATTTTCTGGGCAGTGAGAAGAAGGAAGGCAACAACACTAAATTTCATAAATCCGTATAGTAGGGCAGAGCACGAAGTTGGAAGCAAGTGGGCACGAATTTCGATGAGAGAAAACTGCAGATTTCAAGGGAGGCCGTACAACCATTCCAGAGCTATTTTTGAGGTTGTTCAAGCTGTAATTTATGATGTAATTTTTTGTTTTTTGGGCACGAAAAACGAGGTCGATTTTGGCATGGTTTTCGAGATAAGTTCTGTTTCGAAGTTGCTATAATTTTTTTGCTGTGTAAATTTCTGCATCACCGTAAAAGAAATATTCAGAAAATAAAGAGAAGCTTTCAAACTGGTTTTCCCCAAGAGTTGTAGGGGGTTTTTCCAGGGTCATGTTGATCAAAAGTCACTGTTAAAATGTTTTGTGTGGCCGTTTTAGTCTACTGATTTTTATTTCTGCAATTTCCATCAGCGTGAAAATTTTCCAAAATTTGTGTTTTCAAAATATATTTATTTTCCAGCTTATTAAATGTAAGGCTATGGGAAATGGCATTTAACTATTTGGAGAAATAAGGTGAAATTGAAAACTGGAGTGGGAAAATAGAAACTTCTACATGGTATCAGAGGTTGGGTGCTGAAAGTGCAGTTTGGGATAGCAAAGAGAAAAATTATAGGTTGTTGATTTTTCACTCAGAAAATTCCAGCAAGCTGATTTTTCACACACAGAAATTGTATCTTTACTACAGTAGTGTTATTTTCAGTTTTTAGGACAACAAATATTTCATTGGGATTGAGGGTGGAAGATAGGTTGGATGGGCATAGTAATTACAACGTTTGGAGAGAAATAATGCAGAGCATCTTTGAGGAGGGAGAAGTCTGGGATATTATGGTTCATACCCAACAACAGTCTGTTAATGTGCCTACTGATGTTGTTCAGTTGGCAACATTTAATAAAAATAATAACAAGGGGAAAAGGCTGATTCTGGATGGTATTAAAGACCATGTGCTTCCTCACGTGAGAGGAAAGAGACATGCTCATGAGATGTGGTCTGTCTTGACTAATCTCTACCAAAGTACCAATGAGAACAGAAATATGGTCCTAAGGAAGAAGCTGAAAACCATTAAGATGGGGAAGAATGATAGTGCAACTAGTTATCTCACAAAGATAACTAATGTGAGAGATGTATTGGCATCAGTTGGAGAGGTCATTCCAAACACTGAGTTGGTATAGATTGCAGTGAATGGTCTTCCTACTTCATGGTTGAATTTTTTTGATGGGGTTTGTGTATGCTAGACCCTTCCTACATGAGAGATGTTTTGGGATGATTTCATTCAGACAAAGATCAGGAAGAGTTAGCTTGGGGCAGCTAAGCTAGTTGAGCAAGATGAGGATGTAGCATTGTTGGCCAGAGGCAAGAGAGGAAAAGGCAGAAAGAATTCTTCCATAAGTGGTGGTGGGGGAAAATACAAAGGTAAAGGTAAATAGGAGAACACGTAGAAGGAATACTCCAAAGTGAAGTGTTGGAGTTGTCAGTAGATGGGAAACTATGCAGTTGTGTGTCCAGAGAAGAAGAAGAAGGGGAAGAACCAGACCATGGCAGCATCAGCATAAATTGAGGACTTTTCAGATAGATTTGACCGAGAGTTTGGGTTCAGTGCTTGTGAGTCCACTAGTGCAAGATCACCTGCCACGGAGGTTCAGAGGGAGCATGCATTTCCCTCAACTAGCAGAGCATCTTCGAGTATCTGTTATGTGGACAGTGGGGCTTCACGTCATATGACAGGAGTCCGTGAGTACTTCTCAGAGCTTTCAAAGAGTGGCACTGATATAAAGGTAGTACTCGGTGATGACAGTGTTGTTAGAGAAGTCGGTGTGGGGACACTGGCATTTGATAGGGAACCAAAACCTCCCTTGAATGGTATCAGATGTTTTCTATGTGCCAGGGATGAGAAAAAACCTCATATTCGTCTCAGCATTGGAGGATAAAGGGCATGAGATGTTGTTCAGGAGAGGACAGGTTTTGATATATCCAAGGGGTACTCCAGCTGAGTTAGTTAGAGTGATAGGTGTACGCCATGCAAAGGTGTACAAGTTTTCATTTCAGCCCCTTATGGCATTGAGCAGTAGCAGCGACAGTAGAGCTAGCAGTTTTGAGCTGTGTGAGATTTGGCACCACAGGATGGGGCACATGTATCATGGAGCCTTGAGGACATTGTGGGAGATCACTACAGGTGTGCTAGATTTCAGTACTGATCACATTGATACATGTAGAGGATGTGCAATGGGCAATTTTTCCAAATCCCCTTTTCCCAGCAGTGACAACAAAGCGACTGGGATACTTGATTTGATTCATTCTGATGTGAGCGGTAGGATGTCTCATGTTTCCTTGAGTGGATATGAGTATTATGTGTTATTCATTGATGATCACTCCAAGAGGACCTGGATTTATTTCTTGAAGACCAAGAGTGAGGTCTTCAAGCGGTTTCAGGAGTTTAGAGCTCTTGTGGAGACACATACAGGTCGGAAGATCAAGTCCCTAAGGTCAGAAAATGGAGGTGAGTACACCCTTGGAGAGTTTGTTGAGTATTGTGCGAAGAAAAACATTAGGAGGGAGTTCATAGTTCCTTACAACCCCTAGTAGAATGGGGTTGTGGAGAGGAAGAATAGATCCATCATTGGGGCTGCCAAAGCCATGTTACATGATCATGGATTACATTTGTTTTTGTGGGCAGAGCCCTGCAATACTGTTGTATACTTGCAGAACAGGAGTCTGTATCATGCCTTCGGGCATGTGACTCTAGAGGAGGCTTTTTCTAGGAAGAAGCCTGATGTTGGTCACTTCTGTATCTTTGGGTGTATTGCATACTCCTGCGTACCCAAGGAGAAGAGGACCAAGCTAGAGCCCACTACAGAGAAGCATATATTTTTGGGCTATAGTGAGACATCGAAAGCCTTTCCGGTCTATATTCCTACTTTGAGGAAAGTTTTTATCAGGTAGGATGTGAGATTCGAGGAGGATCGGGCTTTCATGAGGTCACGAGAGTTAGAGTATCTTGATCAGCCAGACCCTCAATAACAGTTGAGTTAGTCACAGAGATCCAGTGGGTAGGGATCAGGAGGATCCGGAGGTACATCTATGACGATGTTTGGTCCGTCAATGAGCAGTAGCTTGTAGAGTTAGAGGGGTGGTGCTTCAGGCATCATGCAGAGCAGTCCACATAGAAGTTCACTAGGGAGTCCATTGATGGACAATTCACATGGTACTTTAGCGTCTACAGGTTCAGGTTCGGGTAGGAGGAATGCAAACAGATAGTCAAGAGTTCAGACTTCTGATGAGGAGGAGGTGTTTTATTCTCCAGTGGGAGAGGTGTGCTCAGGGAAGAGGAAGCCCAAGTGGCTTCAGGATACATTGAGAGAGGCCACATTTGTTGCTGTGCCTAAGAGGTCAGTCAGAGAGAGCATACCACCTGAGAGGTTTTGTAGCTATATGGCAATGGTTTCCAACATCATTGACTATGAGCCTTCTAGTAATGAGGAGGCAACTAACCAGCAAGTATCGAGAGAGGCCATGCGGGAGGATTATTCTTCTATCATGAAGAATGATGTTTGGGAAGTAGTGCCAAGGCCTGAGGGAAAATCCATGGTGACTTCTGTTAGACTCCTATACAAATAGGTGTCATTTTTCATGATTGACTTGTTGAACTATGCAATATGTCAAACCTTTTTCTTGTTGCAAAGGTGTTCCATATTTTCAAAAAATCGAAAAATCAAAAAAAAAATTAAAAAAATGTAAAGAGGGTATACCCTAAAAGAAAAATTAAAGGGTGAAAAGAATAAAATGGTCAAAAAAGTGAAAGAAATGAACCCCAAACAAAAATAGACCAGGAAAGTGTGCAAGTCCAAATGCCACTACTATTTCATTTTTGTAATAAACAAAATTGTGTGCAGCTTGTCAAACTTTTGCCACAATTTATGAAGAGTCAAACTGTTTAAACTTGACTCATTCATTTTTCAATTTCATGTTGTAGAATAAAGAATAAATATCTGACCAAACAGTTTAATCTTGGCAGATAAGTAGATAGGTAGAGTTAATAAAAGGTGCTCAACAGTTTAATCTGAGCCCTTGGATGTAATAAGTGTAGATTTAGATAGGTTTGCCATGTAAAAGAAAAAGAAGATTGATAAGGGTTTGCCAGTCTAAGTGCACCCTAATAAAGAAGACAAAATGGTAGGGTAAAGTAAGTAGGGTAGGTAGATGTTGTTGCAAGATTGCATATGATGAATGATGGTTCTAAATGTGTTCAATTTTACTTTTATCACAAAGTACAAAGGCAGATACTACATTGGAAAAAGTTCACAGCAAAGAAAAGTCAAGATTATTAACTTCCCCTTCATTTTTCCTTAAAGATTTTACTAATTTCCCCTAAGTGCTAAGGAATTTGAAGATTAGAGGGGCTCAAGGCATTTCCTTGACTTTTGGAGGGACCGGACCCTCGGCCCAATAATTGAAAAGACCTAAGTACTTGAAGTTATCCATTATCACATTCATTCACCTCTCAAAATATTTTCCTAAGTAAAATCCCATTTTACTTAGGAAAATCCTTCAATTTTTCATGAAAGGCCCTCAAAATCACTTTTTATTCTAAGTCTAAGTGATGAAAGTATAATAATGATATTTACTTTTGAATTCTCACTTTCTTGGTTATATTTAAGTATTTTGAGTTGACATTGTCCCTTTGTCATATTAATTCTAATTTATATATTAACTCCCTATGAAAATCACCTTTTCCTATGTATATAATTTCTTTTCATATAATATTCCCAAAACCCATGTATTATAACTATTTTAGCCACAAGTATTTTATTCCCACTTATTCAAGACAAAAACCCACAATATACCCCCTTTTGGCTAAAATATAACATTAATTCTATTCCCGCCCCCTATGGTAAGAAAATCACATTGGTTTAATTACCATATATTAAAAATATACGAAAAAGGTTTAAATATATGTATATATGTTTAAAACAGAAAAATAAACCCAAAGATTAATTAAAACTAAAATTTGAAATAAATCATCCCTGCGAATTTAACATTTCCCGACCATTTTTCCATACGGGATTAATTAATCCTTAAGATTAATTAATAACCAAACCCTCCAATCAAACGCCTCCCGAAATGATTAATTAATATTAAATCATGTCAGTTCCGCCCATTAAATATCCGTCAACTCCATATCTTGTCAACCGTTAGATCGATCCACCCAAGATCAACGGCTTGCATCGATTCCGCTGGCCATCCCCCATCCGAAAGATAATGCGCGAAATAAAAGTGGTTTTTGAATAGTGCCATTGCTACATGTCAAGCGTTGTATCGCTTCACTGCCCATCCACCCGAAACTGCCTTCGCTCAAAAGTGTTGCGGAAAAAACCGCTTACCGCCTATCCTCGGTGACGCATCCATCGTACATGCTGATGTCATTAATTAAAACCCGCCACCCTTTCGACTTTGTAAATAAAACACATTTCATATGCGTCTTTTTCATTGTTCCGTGCGCAAGACAGTCTCCCATGCAAAATTCAAAAATCAACCATTGTAGACAGCTGATCGTTACTTTGCTGAAGAAAATCGCAGTCCAGTGTTCAAGAATTCATCTGCTATAACCAGTACCTGTTTAATCACTGTTCAAACACCCTAGTGTTGCTCTCACTTGATTGTGCAGTAAAACCCTTTGTAACCCAGCTGCGCCACCTGAAACCTCTGTTAACCAATTCGAGCATGGTTTACCTCCCAAAAATCATTCTAGATTCACTCTACAGACCTCTCAAAATCAAATGAAACCTGCTCGACCTCCCCTGCAAACCAATGCTTTCTTAACAATTTGTTTTGTTTTACAGGTGATCAGAAGACCACATCCTTGGACAAACAGTCTTAATACTAGTCATAAGACTTGTTTATTCCAAGAGTGTTATCAAATCTATTCAAACAAACATGAAAGATAAAAAATACAGTTGAAAGACAAGCAAAGAAAACAGGATATTAAATGATTTATTGTTGAAACAGATAGTAAAAACCTAAACTACATATTGAAGGTAAAAGGACACAGTAAATAACAGTTAAAGAATATCAGCGGTTAAAGTGTATCAGGTAAAAGTCAGAGTGAAAGTTAAAATGAAGTTACAGAGCGGTCAAAGGTAAACAGTAAAAGTAATTAAAGAGGCAGTAAAATGGTAAAAAGAAATGAAAATACTTTCACCAACATTTAAGTTTGTTTAAAGTGAAAGTAAAACAGTTAAAAGAACAAAAAAGTGAAAAGATGAAAAACACAACAAGAAGGAACATTTTTGCAGAAATTGCATGTTTTAGTCATTGTTTTGTAGAAACTATTGTGATCAATCCAAGAGGAATTTTGAAAAACTGAAGGAGGTTTATGTTCTTCAGAGGCCAATCTACACAAACCTCTCTCACTTTTCTAACAGATATTATGGTTTTGGACATATTAAACAATGTTGGAAAGCACTTTTTGTAGAAAATTCCAGTTAAGTCATCATTTTGAAGAGAATATTGTGGCCAATCCAAAATAAATCATACAAAAATGAAGGATTTTTTTGTTCCTAAGAGAACCATTTACAAAAACCTATCTCACTTTTTGCACAGTGATTTCAGAATGAGAGATACATGCACATCTTTACAAGCTATTTTTTAGACTCTGTAAAACTATGTTTTACACAAATCTTTACAGAGCCTATTGTGCATAGCTGGAGAGGAATTTTAGGAAACTGAAAGAGGTTTATCTCACCAACATATTGATCCATAATAACCTCTTTCACTCTTTACATATCTATTACGGATTGAAATATACAAAGATATCATTGGACCTCAAGTTTTCATAATTGTTGGAGCAGAATGCACAAAGAAAGGAAGCAGTTAGTGACTTGGATGCCTCATCATCAACTAAGAGTTGGATCACATTCGAATTCTCATCTTTTTCATCACATATCCATAAGAAATAGTGCCAAATAGATGCATTAGTTTGAGTGTCCTTTACTTAAGTTCTATTTATTTAAAATAGTTGGAGAGATTTGTGAACCAATTTTGATATTTTTTTCAAGATATTTTAGTTTAGAATTTGTATAAATACTCCCTCAATTGGAGTATTGAGAGTGGATTCTTCCACTTTTCTATAACATTGACTTTTTGGAATAAAAGTGTTTTGGATAAACTTCTTTGTGGCTTGCTGGATGATGATTTGAAGCTCAAGAATTTTTGCAGGATTCATGTGTCAGACTACAGTTCAATAAGTCTTTTCTACCCTATGTTTTAAGTTTTATATCTGTTTATAATATCACTATGTTCCATTTCTGAATAATTGACATAAAAGAATAAATCAGAACTTACTTAAGTGTACTCTGATTTCAATTGTGATTATTCTAAATGTTTTCTTCTAAATTGGTTATAAGCAACGAATTCTTAATTGCTCTTGTTTCGTCGGTTTAAAAATTTTGATTACTATAGTAAATAATTCTTAACTGCTCTTTATTTGTAATCATTCACTTTCTTTCTTTGAACATGTTTAAAGATTCTTAATTGCCTTTCATCCCTTCAAAATCCATTCCATTCACTTTAATTTCTAAAATTGTTCTCTGTTTTGCTATCTTGCCCTGCAAAGCCATCTTGTGTGTATAATGTTAATCCAGTAAAGCCATCCTTTCAACTCCATAGACCAATGGCCTGAAATACTCAATCGTACCCTTAGTTGGAGGATTCCACCATTCAAATTCAAACAAAATTCTTGGACTTATAACTAGCCTAATATTTTCTAAGAACAAAGCTAAATTTTAAAGTGAGAGCCCTATTTGGATACAGATTGGCTAGATTCCGTATCTGAAGGTTGGTTTGTGGTTACCTCGGATTTACTTTCCTTTTCCACAACTTCAAGGAAAATCTGAGTGATAACATAGTGGCGACCATACTGGGGATCTGAATATCTTTTTTGTCAATATTGTTTGCTTATAAGCTACAGACAGAGTCTGAAGATCAGCCAGGTAGCCTTTGAAATTCTTTTGCTCTGCAATTTCATAGTAAATAAATGTTGCTTCAGTCTATCTCTGGTTTAGCTTAAATAACTGAACTTTAGTTTCAAACATTTAATCAAATTCTCTAGTTCAATAAATCTTTAAGAAAATTTTAATCCAAAATCTTAAATTTCTTAAAGACTTTGTAGAAGTTGTATTTTTCATTCCATTTAAAAAAAAAAAAAAAAAAAAAAATATCTAGAAAACTGACTGGGGAAGACTAACCTTTTTCTTCAGAATTGTTTTACAGGTTTAGATCTGATCTATGATGGTGGACAGTGATCAGACACACAATGGTTAAAATCATCCACCTGGCGACTCCAAATCCATTTCACAATCAAGACTCCACTGGATGAATGAACCTGGAAGAAAAATATGGAAATATCAGGCTTTCAACTTGGATCTTAATCCAAGACATTATGTTCTTTCACGTTAAGAACGGTTTTCAATATGTATTGTATTTTATATAAGGATCTAACTTGGTTGTACAGATACCGTGCCCTTTCGTTATGGCTAATTTTCAATATGATACAAGAATAAAATGAAGATATGCTCCCATGAGCAGAGATCACATACCTGGATTTCCACACAAACTACCGAAGGTAAATTGGAGTAAAAATCTCCCTATCTTTCAAGATGAGAATATTGATGATCCTTTACTACATCTCCTTAAATTTCATATACACTTATCAATATTGAAGGGTGATTGGCATGAGGATTGCCTCATGAAGATATTCATGGGAACCTTAGAAGGAAAAGCAAGAGAATGGTATGAAGCTCTCAAACTTGCAAGTTTTTTTTCTCTAAAATATTTTCATAAGGTATTTTATGAGCATTACAAAGAAGATTTTCTATCTTTACATTAGCTGAAAATTGTTGTGATCAAGCTAAAGATCTTATACATTACCTTAAAAATATTGATGAAGATTTTGGAAATTGGTTTCCTGAAGATTTATTAGAAGAAGTCCAAAACATTCATTCTCAAGTTAAATGTCATAATAATCAAGAGGAATTAAACAAAGATGAAATAAATCAGAAGATAAATCAAGATCCACAAAACCCCTCTGTATTAAAAAATGATGTTTCATTTAATGTTTTGAATGGAGCTAAAGAAAATAATCAACCTCATTATCAATTTTTAGATAAGAGAAAAAACAACTGTCATTTCAATCTAAGAATTCAAAGATTCCCACCCCCCCTCACCGAAAAAGAAATCAATTTGCTTCTAAACATGCAACCATTCTCAAAATATTTACATAATGAAGAAATTTTTTCTACTTCTTCTAATGTTGATGAATGTACAAAAGTTTTTATCCATGAAGGGACAGAAGAACAAGTTGATGCTCATGTTATTCTACCTTCCCAAAAAGGCCCATTGCTTGATAGCACTCCTATTGAACAAAATAATGACTTTAAAAAATAATGCAACCAATATAATCAAGACATATTGGGATTGTTGGAAGAGAAATATGTTGATCCAATGTTTATAATTGATGACATTCCTTATTCTGAATATTTGCCTAAATATGATCAGTATGATGATAATTATGACAATTTCACAAAACAATCACTAGCTATTTTGAGGGATGAGATATTAGAACTTCAGCTTGATGAGGATTTTCTAAGAGCTTTCTTTCTTATTTTTAAATCAAGAAAATGTTCTCGTCGAGTTAAAAAATGGCTTCTTGATATAATTTCTGAAAATTATGAAAATGAAATCAAACTTTTGCATTCTCAAATTCAGTCATACAATTTCCGAAATCCTAAAGAATTCTTTGAAAATATTCCTTCTCCAAAGCAAGAGGAAATTGTACTATCTTTTGACTTGCATATTGAAGATGATTATTCTTTCAAACACAAGGCTGAAGAAATAAGTTCATGGTCTAATATTCATAATTCAATTGAACAATTAGTCATTGAAGGCCTAGAAGTAAATAACATACATCATGCTTTTATTGATCCTATATCAGATTATATGGAGAATCTTTTGAGCCCAAATCTGCAAACATGTTTTCTCTATAAGGATCAAATTCATCAAAAGTGGCCTTTACACATCATATCATTTATTATAAAGGCACATGATCATAACATACTTCCAATTTTGATCACAAGCAATCAAGTTATCCATTTATTTTTACAGTTACTTGATTGGCTTCATTGGCATTTTTGTATTACCTGATTCAATAAGGTTTTTAGTAGATTAGAGTAGGTAAATGAGTGCTAATAAGCTCAGAATTTTGAGCATTTTTTTTAGTTTTCAATTTTCAGCTAGTTTTTCATTAAGTTGGTTTGAAAATTTTTGTGTGTTGTTTTAGTTTCAGATTAGATTTCAGGTTGCAGAAAAAGGACTATATTCAATTCAATATTTTCAACCACAACAAATGCATGTTTGAAATTGGACCAAGGCAGAAGATTTTCAAATGGGAAACACAGTTTGGAATGGATGGTGACTTGTTGGAGCTGAAGCCTGAAGTGAAGGCCCTAAGCTTCAGAAAGTTATACTATCATATATACAATAAAGCCACCAGAAAAAGAAGATTACATGGTTCAGTTGAAGGCATTTTGAGGCATCTGACCTGCTGTTCTTGACTTTTCACCAAGAAAAGCCATCCCCAAGTGGAGCCAGTGTTAGACTCCTATACCAATAGGTGTCATTTTTCATGATTGACTTGTTGAACTATGCAATATGTTCAAACCTTTTTCTTGTTGCAAAGGTGTTCCATATTCTTAAAAAATCAAAAAATCAAAAAATTTAAAAAATGTAAAGAGGGTATACCCTAAAAGAAAAATTAAAGGGTGAAAAGAATAAAATGGTCAAAAAAGTGAAAGAAATGAACCCCAAACAAAAATAGACCAGGAAAGTGTGCAAGTCCAAATGCCACTACTATTTCATTTTTTGTAATAAACAAAATTGTGTGTAGCTTGTCAAACTTTTGCCACAATTTATGAAGAGTCAAACTGTTTAAACTTGACTCATTCATTTTTCAATTTCATGTTATAGAATATAGAATAAATATCTGACCAAACAGTTAAATCTTGGCAGATAAGTAGATAGGTAGAGTTAATAAAAAGGTGCTCAATCGTTTAATCTGAGCCCTTGGAGGTAATAAGTGTAGATTTAGATAGGTTTTCCATGTAAAAGAAAAATAATATTGATAATGGTTTGCCAGTCTAAGTGCACCCTAATAAAGAAGACAAAATGGTAGGGTAAAGTAAGTAGGGTAGGTAGATGTTGTTGCAGGATTGCATGTGATGAATGATGGTTCTAAATGTGTTCAATTTTACTTTCATCACAAAGTGCAAAGGCAGATACTACATTAGAAAAAGTTCACAGGAAAGCAAAGTCAAGATTATTAACTTCCCCTTCAGTTTCCCTTAAAGATTTCACTAATTTCCCTAAGCACTAAGGTATTTGAAGATTAAAGGGGCTCAAGGCATTTCCTTGACTTTTGGAGGGACCGAACCCTCGGCCCAATAATTGAAAAAAACATAAGTACTTGAAATCATCCATTATCACATTCATTCACCTCTCAAAATCTTTTCCTTAGTTGAAAATCCTTCAATTTTTCATGAAAAGCCCTCAAAATCACTTTTTATTCTAAGTCTAAGTGATGAAAGTATAATAATGATATTTACTTTTGAATTCTCACTTTCTTGGTTATATTTAAGTATTTAAGTTGACATTGTCCCTTTGTCATATTAATTTTAATTTATATATTAACTCTCTATGAAAATCACCTTTTCCTATGTATATAATTCCTTTTCATATAATATTCTCAAAACCCATGTATTATAACAATTTTAGCCACAAGTATTTTATTCCCACTTATTCAAGACAAGAACCGACAATATACCCCCTTTTGGCTAAAATATAACATTAATTCTATTCCTACCCCCTATGGTAAGAAAATCACATTGGTTTAATTACCATATATTAAAAATATACGAAAAAGGTTTAAATATATGTATATATGTTTAAAACAGAAAAATAAACCCAAAGTTTAATTAAAACTAAACTTTGAAATAAATCATCCCTGCGCATTTAACATTTCTCGACCATTTTTCCATACGGGATTAATTAATCCTTAAGATTAATTAATAACCAAACCCTCCAATCAAACACCTCCCGAAATGATTAATTCATATTAAATCATGTCAGTTCTTCCCATTAAATATCCGTCAACTCCATATCTCATCAACCGTTAGATCGATCCGCCCAAGATCAACGGCTCGCATCGATTCCGCTGGCCATCCCCCATCCGAAAGATAATGCGTGAAATAAAAGTGGTTTTTGAATAGTTCCATTGCTACGTGTCAAGCGCTATATAGCTTCGCTTCCCATCTGCCCGAAACTGCCTTCGCTCAAAAGTGGTGCGGAAAAAACCAATTATCGCCTATCCTCGGTGACGTGTCCATCGTACATGCTGACGTCGTTAATAAAAACCCGCCACCCTTTCGACTTTGTAAATAAAAAACATTGCGTATGCATATTTTTCATTGTTCCGTGCGCAAGACAGTCTCCCATGCAAAATTCAAAAATCAACTATTGCAGACAGCTGATCGTTACTTTGCTGAAGAAAATCGTCGTCCAGTGTTCAAGAATTCATCTACTATAACTAGTATTTGTTTAATCACTGTTCAAACACCCTAGTGTTGCTCTCACTTGATTGTGCAGTAAAACCCTTTGTAACCCAGCTGCGCCACCTGAAACCTCTTTTAACCAATTTGAACATGGTTTACCTCCCAAAAAACATTCTAGATTCACTCTACAGACCTCTCAAAATCTAATGAAACCTTCTCGACCTCCCCTACAAACCAATGCTTTCTTAACAATTTATTTTGTTTTACAGGTGATCAGAAGACCACATCCTTGGACAAACAGTCTTAATACTAGTCATAAGACTTGTTTATTCCAAGAGTGTTATCAAATCTATTCAAAAAAACATAAAACATAAAACATACAGTTGAAAGACAAGCAAAGGAAACATGATATTAAATGATTTGTTGTTGAAACAGATAGTAAAAACATAAACTACATATTGAAGGTAAAAGGACACAGTAAATAACAGTTAAAGAGTATCAGTGGTTAAAGTGTATCAGGTAAAAGTCAGAGTGAAAGTTAAAATAAAGTTACAGAGCGGTCAAAGGTAAACAGTAAAAGTAATTACAGAGGCAGTAAAATGGTAAAAAGAAATGAAAATACTTTCACCAACATTGAATTTTGTTTAAAGTGAAAGTAAAACAGTTAAAAGAACAAAAAAATGAAAAGATGAAAAACACAACAACAAGGAACATTTTTGCAAAAATTGCATGTTTTAGTCATTGTTTTTCAGAAACTATTGTGAACAATCCAAGATGAATTTTGAAAAAATGAAGGAGGTTTATGTTCTTAAGAGGAAAATCTAAAAAAATCTCTCTCACTTTTCTAACAGCTATTATGGTTTTGGAAATATTAAACAATGTTGGAAAACACATTTTGCAGAAAATTCCAGTTAAGTCATTATTTTGCAGAGAATATTCTGGTCAATCAAAAATACATGATACAAAATTGAAGGAGGTTTTTGTTCCTACGAGACCCATTTACAAAAACCTATCTCACTTTTTTCACAGTGATTTCAGAATGAGAGATATATGCACATCTTTACAAGCTATTGTTCAGACTCTGTAAAACTCTGTTTTACACATATTTTTACAGAGCCTATTGTGCACATCTGGAGAGGAATTGTAGGAAAATGAAAGAGGTTTATCTCACCAAGATATTGATCCATATTAACCACTTTCAATTTTTACATATCTATTACGGATTGAGAAATAAAAAGATATCATTGGAGCCCAAGTTTGCAGAATTGTTGGAGCAGAATGCACAAAGAAAGGAAGCAGTTAGTAACTTGGATGCCTCATCATCAACTAAGAGTTGGATAAAATTCGAATTCTCCTCTTTGTCATCACATATCCATAAGAAATAGTGCCAAATACATGCATTAGTTTGAATGTCCTTTACTTAAGTTCTACTTATGTAAAATAGTTGGAGAGATTTGTGAATCAATTTTGATATTTTTTTCAAGATATTTTAGTTTAGAATTTGTATCAATACTCCCTCAATTGGAGTATTGAGAGTGGATTCTTCTAATTTGCTGTAACATTGACTTTTTGGAATAAAAGTGTTTTGGAGAAACTTCTTTGTGGCTTGCTGGATGATGATTTGAAGCTCAAGACTTTTTGCAGGATTCATGTGTCAGACTACAGTTCAATAAGTCTTTTCTATCCTATGTTTTAAGTTTTATATCTGTTTATAATATCAGTATGTTCCATTTCTGAATAATTGACATAAAAGACTAAATCAGAACTTACTTAAGTGTACTCTGATTTCAATTGTGATTATTCTAAATGTTTTCTTCTAAACTAGTTATAAGCAACGAATTCTTAATTGCTGTTGTTTCGCTGGTTTAAACATTTTGATTACTATAGTAAATAATTCTTAACTGCTCTTTATTTGTAATCATTCACTTTCTTTCTTTGAACATGTTGAAAGATTATTAATTGCCTTTCATCCCTTCAAAATCCATTCCATTCACTTTAATCTCTAAAATTGTTCTCTGTTTGGCTATCTTGCCCTGCAAAGCCATCTTGTGTGTAGAATGTTAATCCAGTAAAGCCATCCTTTCGAATCCATAGCCCAATGGCCTGAAATACTCAATCGTACCCTTAGTTGGCGGATTCCACCATTCAAATTCAAACAAAACTCTTGGACTTATAACTAGCCTAATATTTTCTAAGAACAAAGCTAAATTTTAAAGAGAGCGCCCTCTCTAAATGCAGATTGGCTAGATTTTGTATCTGAAGGTTGGTTTTTGGTTACCTCGGATTTACTTTCCTTTTCCACAACTTCAAGGAAAATCTGAGTGATAACAACTTCCAGATGGCTTTACAAGGTAAAGCATG
>CM076571.1:483498144-483584423 GCA_034641835.2 Pinus albicaulis
TCACTGAATTTGAACAACCTAATGAACCTGTAGCATTCAACAACAATATTCTTGGAGGTTATTCTGCTGGATCATTTCTGGGAAACTTCCAAGCACCTCAATCATATTTTGTTGTAAATACTTTTGTTTCTCAAATAGAAAATTTTTCAAAATCTGATCCTTCCAGAATTGTAAATATTTCTGATGTAATTGTAGATAAGCCAATAGATAAGTCTTTATTTTGGTCGTTATATTTTGATGGCTCAAAGTCTAGTGATGGAGCTGGAGCTGGATGCATCTTAATTGATCCAGATGGTGAGAGAACTATGCTGGCATGTAGTTAGAATTTGAGTGTACTAACAATACCGCAGAATATGAAGCCTTGGTTCAAGGACTTTATAAAGCTATAGGGTTAGATGTTAAATACTTGAAAGTCTTTGGTGATTCCGAAATTGTCATAAAACAAGTTAGGAATACTATTAATTTCCTTTCAAGACATCTTAAACACTATCAAACCCTAGTACAAGATCTCACCACTCATTTTTTAGCATTCAATATTTCTCCTATTCCTAGGAATCAGAATACATCAGCTGACTTGTTAGCTAATGTTACATCTAAACTCCTACCTGCTGAAGATTGCAGTCCTGATAGGTTTTCTGTAGAATTGATTTTTCGTCCATCTGTCCCAGATAATGTTACAAATTGGAGAGTATTCTATCATGATCAAGATATTCTAAATTTCATGACCTCAGAGAAATCATATGATGAGCAAATTATTGATGAAGATGATCATGATTTACAAATTGCTTCAAAAGGTAATGAAAACCCCATTCCAAAATCTGTTGTTAAATTAGAGGATTTATATGACATTAAAGACAGATTCAAGAAAGTTACTAATGCTAAACTTCAAAGTTCCACTTTGAAGTTTGAATTAGTAAATCTTGGTTCTGATTCTAAACCTCAAAACGTTAACTTAGGACTCAATTTAACACCAGAATAAAGGGATGCATTCATTAAACTTCTGAACAAATATAAAAATGTTTTGGCTTGGAATTATGATGATTTAAAAACGTATGATACTTCAGTTATTCAACACACAATTCCAATGCTTCCTGATATTAAACCTATTCAACAGAAGTTGAGAAAGATTCATCCAAATCTCGAAAGTCAAATCAAATCAGAACTTAATAAGCTTTTGAAGCAATCAAACAAGCGATCATTAATGCACCAACATTGAATACCCCATATTTTTCTAAGGATTTTACTTTGTATACTCTCGCCACTGAAACATCCTATGCAGCCGTTTTAACACAACTCAATGATCAAGAAATCGAAGCACCAATTTCTTTCTTTAGCTCAAATCTGCAAGGAGCTGAGCTTAATTATTCTGATGTTGAAAAACAAGCCTTTGCTGTATTTAAATCAATAAAACATTTCAGACCTTTTCTCTTGAAAACACATACAAAAATAATTGTCCCATTCTCTGCAGTGAGGCAATTATTAATTCAAAAAGAAGTAGGAGAAAAGAGAGCTAACTGGGTAACAACCTTGCAAGAATATGATATTGATATTAAACCAGCTAAGATTGTTAGAGGACAAGGTTTTTGCAGATTATTGGCAGGAGCTCATAACATACCAGAAAATCAAGATTCAAATCAAGATATTCAAGTAAGTCAGAGAAGTGTTATAGATTCTGAATCTCAGTATGCTGACCTTATCTATTACTTGAAAAATGGGTATGCTCCTTCTAATCTCAGCTATAAGAGTAAACGCACTTTAAGGTTAAAGGCTATTAAATATGAGATCATTGATAATGTGTTATTTAGGAAAAATTATGATTCAATTTTATTAAGATGTCTTGAAAAGACTGAAGCTGAAAAGGTTTTGCAGGAGTTGCATGATGGACCAGCAGGAGGTCATTTTGGAGGTTATACCACAGCTCACAAAATAATTCGTGCTGGTTATTACTGGCCTACCCTTTTTAAAGATATGCATGATTATGTAAGGAAGTGCCAAATTTGTCAAACTGCAAGTGGAAGACAAAGGAAACCATCTTTTCCTTTGCAACTAGTGACTATTGAGCAACCATTCGAACAATAGGGGCTTGACATTATTGGTGAGATAGTACCTCATTCTTCCAAACAGCACAAGTACATCCTTACTGCAACTGATTACTTTACAAAATGGGTAGAGGAAATCCCGTTGAAGGTAGCCAGTTCTAATGCAATTATTGATTTAATAGATCAATTCATCATAACCAGGTTTGGTGTACCTAACGCTCTAGTCTTTGATAACGCATCTTACTTCTCTGGAAATATTTTAATAGAATTTTCAGTCAAAAGAGGTTTTAAATTAAAATATTCAGCAAATTGTTATCCATAAGGTAATGGTTTGGCTGAATCCACTAACAAAAACCTTATCAAAATCATTAAAAGGACCGTTGATCAAAATCAAAATAATTGGCACAAATATTTAATCTTTGCATTATGGGCTGATCGTATCACTGAAAAAGCTTCAATAGGGACTTCACCTTTCAATTTGGTTTATGGAAAAGAAGCTGTGATACCATCAAATTTAACTCTTCCATCACTAGCCCTAGTGCAATTTATTGAAGAAAATCCTTCTTCATCAATTCAATTGAGATATGATCAAATCCTTAAACTAGAAGAAAATAGAGATAAAGAAAAAATTATTCATGAAAAACATCAACAACTTGTAAAATCTTCTTTTGATGCAAGTTCTACCAGCTCAAAAATTTTGTCAATTGGTGATCTTGTTCTGAAATGGGATAAAGCACACGAAGAAAAATGTAAACATACCAAATTTCAGAAAATGTGGCTTGGACCATTTTAGATCGTTGAGAAGATAGGCTCAAATACATTCATACTCCAAGATCTAACAGGTAAGAGATAATCTCTTCCTGTAAATGGGCTTATCTCGAAGAAATTCTTTTCATAAGGAGGTAACCCCTTCTTAAACTGTACATATTCCTTTCTGCAGAGTTTTTGATTTTTTTTTGCAAATAAAGGTTGTTAATGAGTCTCCAATTGACTGTTTACTATTTAATAAAATTTCTTCGGGAGAATATTATAAATATTTATTTTGTGTAAATAAGAATTTTTAAAATAATGATCACAGTTTTTGAATAGTTTAAAATAAGATGTTAAACTTTGAAAGATTATTTCAATCATTTGCATGATCTTTTGAAAACTTGAGAAGAATGTAAATCATCATAAGTTTATTAAGAAGAGAAAGGTTATCTATCAAAGTAAAGATTTTTTCAAAGTTTTGGAACTCAAAAAACTCTGAAAATTGTCATCCATTGATTCTTAAAGATAAAACTATTTCACCCCATCCATTTAAGTTGTGATTTTTTAGAATGTAATTCTAAGAAATTTGAAAAGTTAAGAGATAAGAGGTCTCATTATGAGCCGACTTACCATGTTCATAAGGAGTAATAAAATTGACATTACCAATACTGCATACCAAAACAGGGTAATGGCTTATAAATATAAGACAAGGGGTCTCATCACGAGCCAGCTTGTTTAGTTTAATTATAACTAGTGAATGGCATTGTTATTAACTGGCTACCAAACCAGAACAATGGCTCTTAAAATAAAAAATAAGTAAAAGACAAAAAACATGAGATAATAGGTCTTATGAATTTATCTTTTAAAAAGTCATAATTTTAGTTGGATGGGACAATGTATGGTTAATGGTTTAAAGGTAACCCTGTCGAGACTATGAACGTTTGCTGGCAGCAGAGGCAATACCTATGGCAATAGAGTGTATTATAAAACCAAAACTTGGAGAAATCCACTTACTTCATTATTAACACCAATCAAAGCTTGAGATAACCCAAAAATGTTTTTATTCTTAAGGAATTAGAAAGAAATTATGAAATGATTTTTATTTTTCTTTCATAGTTACATTTTATTTGAATTATCCTAAGATAGTTTTCATTATCTTTAAAAATATTTACTTACTAAAGATATAGTGTTCATTTTATTTTTTCAGAGATAACTGTTTCTTTCAGTGAATCGCCAATTGTTGTGACCAGCAACAACCCCCCCTTTTTATTTAATATTAGTAATAATACTAAATAAATGGGGACCCTTAGTTAAAAAATCCAAAAAATCAATTAGGATTTGTTTTCCTTTTCAAATAAAACTTTCTATCATAAACTTAGATAAATCCCCTAGAAAGAACATTAAGAAACACTTAAGTTTATGATATATTACAATAAAATTGTTCTTTAAACAAAATACCGCACCCATCGCAAAATGATATATATCTTTTATAAAACTGAAAATGCGGTTTTGCGCTTTTGCGATAATGTGATCCCAAAAACCTATACAATAAACATATTGGTCGCAGATCGCATAGCACAGAAAACAGAAATGTTAAACGAATATCTTTTGCGTTGTTTACCATTTTGCACTTTTGCGAGATTTGCGATATGCGCTTTTGCGCTATTGCGCAATTTTCGCTTTTGCGCTATTTTACATAACTGCGATGGCTTCATTTTGCGATATTACGATATTGCGACATTATGATATTGCAATATTGCGCAACAAATCGCAGATTGCAATGTCGTAGATTCATGCAGGTGCGTTTTCCAAAGGCAATATTCCCATATATCAAATCTGTTATGCGCTTTAATGATTAAATTAAATGATTGGATTGAAAATTAATGGTAAATGAGATTTTGTTTTGATTGAAAGTCGTTTCACGATTAAAATATTATATTTCATCCAACTTCACATTTAAAACGGTCTCATCACCTTTCTTATGCCATTACTCTCATTTACTCGTAAAACACAGGCACGAAGGAGCAAACGTCTATACAAAGCTTTCACTAAACACTATGGGTAAGAAGGAGAAGAGTTCGAATTCTGAAAACAGAGAAATGGCTTCGCTATATGCAGACACCGCTTGTAATAAGGATGCTGGTATATCCACTTGGGAAGGAATGTATAATCTGTTAGAAGAAGAAAATCCTGTGGTGATGAAAGCTGTGGCTACAGCAGGTTCTAGTAATACATCTGAATCAACCCTCAAAGAACTGGCTTATTCATTTCTCCATAGGATAGCGGCAAGGCCAAGGATTCTCCCATATACAGACATGGTGAAATGGGTGCTGGACAGCACCGATATTTCAGACAGACAATTCAAAACTCCATCTGAACAGCTAATCGGATCATTCACCACAGAAGCTTTGAGATTAATGTATAAGTTGCCAGAACCTCAGGCGACTTACAACAAACAATTCATGGAAGATTTTTCCAGAGAACATGCAAATTTGGCAGAATGCACAAAGGAGTGGACCCAAAGAAGTGAACCATTGAAGAAAAAAAAACAAGGTATGTACAGCACGGGTTCACTTAGCTCTCCTTATTGTTTCACTGCTGCCATGTTATGCAGGCTTTTTGGAAAGCCTGACATAAATATGATCTTACCCGAATGACTTCCTTTGTTGAATGTGGCCGTTAATTCTACAATTGTAGACTGGGCCAAAATCCTATCTGATAATTTGACCACTGCTATTTTTCACTACCAGTCCAAACGAAATGTTTCTCAGCGGGTTTATCCGCCTTTTTATTTATCTGCTTATGTCATGGATGCTATCTGTTATGTCTCTAAATTCCCTGTGATGGGTTGGCAATGGACTATCTAGAATGGAGGCAAAAGGCAGAAGAAAGAGAAAAATCAATCCAAGGGCTGACAAGATTGAATTGGGACTCATACTGGATGTACTTGGTGAAGCCACACAATCATCACAATGCGCTTAATTGTATCATCAATGCTACAGAGAAGATTGCACCTACGCTTGCCGACTCTGTCTTTTCAGGACAGTTGAATTCTGAAGTCGGTCAACCACATCTTCTCAAAACTATGCTAGATGCCTGCAAGTTTAAAGATCAATTTCATAGATAGTTAGATTTAGTTTTAATTTTACTGTATTTTAGCCTAGGAAAAGGACGGTCATTGAACCGAATCCTTAATTTTTGTAATAAGACTATTTTTAGATTTAGCTAAGTAGTATTTAAACCCTTCTCATGCATTTAGAGAAGGGTCCTGGATCTTAATATTTTTTGACTTGGAGATTCAATTTCTGTACTCCATTGTCTTATATATTTTTAAAAAGGATCACATCTGGTGATTTGTATGCGGAATTATCTTTGAAGTGTTGCATTTATGTACCTTGGAACTTGATTTTGCATCAGAGTTACTGGATTAGAGTATCAAATTTAATTTGAAAGTCTTCAAGATGAATGAGGTATTTCTATCCGTTCACTGTTGATTTCTTTTGTCTTATGATATTCGCTTTAAAATTTCTATCATTTATATATATTTGTTTTCACAACGCTTCCTTTTATATATCATTTCTGAGTATAATTGAAACGTTATCTTTCATAAGTATATATATATGGTATACAATGATGAATGCAATATGCTAATACAACTCTGTTTAATTTCTTAAACATAGTTATCTTTATTTGTTTCTGCATATTTCAATTTAAATAATAATACATTTTCATGGTTATTGTTAAACTGGAACAATCTTAAGCTGTATTCACATATAATTACCCGGGTTAGTGTTAGAATTTCTTTATCAGTATTTCGTTTAAATTAGATAGTTTTATTTCAGTTAATTTAGTCCCATTTCCACCCATCCAAACCAATCCATTTAGTTATAAGGAAAATGGTCCTTTAAATCCAGTCGGAGCCACCATACCAAATGGAAAAGGAGTTGTCCTAAGGTCCTGACCGGGTGGTTTTCCTGAATGTTTGAAGTAGAGATTTTCTAGGCTTCAACATTTTTGGCGCTAGAAGGAGGGCTTGAGCTATGAATGGCAAGTAAATATTTATCCACAAGCCATTCTGAGAGTAAAACACCCTCATCAACTTCTTCAGTTTCTTCTGAAATACAAAATCCCATAGAAGAAATTGCGAAGGAGTTCATACACCCACTACCAAAATCTCAAAACATTCAGACAATCAACATCCTGAGTCTCCTGAAGTTCAAGATTTAAATCATAAATTGAAAGGATTCTCATTATCTCTAGAAGAATCTGAAATATCTGAAGGTAGTGTAACTTCAAAATTTGTTTCTTACAAACCTCTTACTAGGCTTCAAAGTGAAAAACTTGGTATTTCTCCGAAATAATTCCCTTTACCTAGTAGAAGTAAGACAAGAACAACTCAATCGGAATCAGTAAGTGATATAAGTCCAACATCTAATATTCAAATACCTGTTTCCGAAATCCCATCTCAACAAAGTACAATTGTTTCCATATCATCATCCACTCAATCATCATCTGTTCAATCATCATCAATCTCAACATCATCTATTCCAACAACTTCTATTCAAACACCACCAGTTTCTACTACTCCTCCAATAATTGTTCCAATAATGGCTAGACCATGGGCTACTCTAGGGGCAGTCAACATGGCTGCACCTTTACATGATTTACCAGACAATCCTGGAAAATGGCTTCCAAAATTTAGTCCAGATCTTAACATTCAAGCTGAAGAACATGTCAATAACTTTATGCTGGCTATTAATTTGAATGGAGTCACACATGAAGATGTTGTAGTTAGACTATTCCCTTATACTCTTCAAGGAGTAGCAGGATCATGGTACTTTTCATTACCATCAGGATCCATAACAAGTTGGGACATTTTTGCAGATCATTTTTTAACCAAATTTGGAGATGACCGATCAATAGCAACTTTACTCAATGACCTCTCTAATTTGAAGATACAACCCAAGGAACCTATTAAAGAATTCAATGCTAGATTCAACAAACTCTTGAAAAAAATTCACACAAATTCATAGCCCATTGAACAAGTCAGAATTGAATGGTACATAACTGCCTTACCTTCAAACATAGCAATTTTTGTAGACAGAGCTGCAAAACCTACGTTAGCTGAGAATATGAAAGAAGCTATTGCAGTAGAAAAATGAATTATCTCTCTAGAAAAGAAAAATGCTATTGAGGAAAGGAAATCAAAGAAAGTCAGCTTCAAAGATGATTCAAAGAAAAAGGCCAAAGACCCATATGACATGGAAGGTTTACAAAAAGTTCTTAAGACCATGTCAAATGAAATGGTTGAAATTAAAAAACAAGTAGCTGAAACTTCTACCAAGAAACCATTCTGAAATTTCAGAAGAAACCAAGTTGAGTCTAAACCTCCTAATGCAATCTCTAATGCAGAATCAGAAGAAGAGGAAGAAGAAGAAGATACATCTCTAGTATCAGATGAGGAAGATGAGAATGAAGAAATAGCTGAATTGAATGGAATGTGGGATTTTATTCTCCCTAATTCAGATAGTGAAGAAGCTATGCCTGTAAGTACTAGGAGTAAATCTATATCGGAACCAGTGCAAACAGTTCCTAAATAGAAAATTACAACTCCAAGTACTAAAGACAAATCCCCTGTAAAGAAAACTTCTCCATTACCTACTCAAAATCAGCCATCTTCTTCTAATCCTCCCACATTGACAACAAAGACTTTAGTAGTGTCAGATCCTATGGACTACAACATTGTTGAAGACATGAAAAAGATCAAAGCCAACATTTCATTACATGAAATCAGCAAACTAAAACACCAGCAAAAGTTGCTATTGAAAGAATTAAACGCTACACCAATTGCTCCTTTACCAAGTGGTGTAGTTGCAAAAGCGGCTAGAGGAGCTGGTAAGCCACCAGATAAGGTAGATGCTACTGATACAGTGCTGATTGGAGAAAAGTCAAATTCTCAAACTCCTCCTTTTCTTCTGACTTAAGAAATGTACAATAAGAATCTGCACAATTGTTTGATTGATTCTGGAGCCTCCTCCAATATAATGCCTACTTCTGTCTGTGCCAAATTGAATATCGAACCACAGAAATCAGTAGTTAATATTGTTCAATTAGATCGCTCTAAAGTTCAAGTTGTAGGAGAAATCAACTCAGTTACTATCAGATTAGCTTCCGATCCTAGAATTGTCCAAAGAATTGATATTTTGATTGCTTATATTCCTGAATTCTATGGATTAATTTTAAGCAGGGACTGGTCTGTGAAAATTAATGGTTATATCTCGACTGATTATTCACATATGTGGCTTCCCTACAAAGGGAAACCAAATCAAATCAAAATTGAACGAGAAAAACATATGACACACACTGTCATTGAATTTGAACAACCTAATGAACCTGTAGCATTCAACAACAATATTCTTGGAGGTTATTCTGCTGAATCATTTCTGGGAAACTTCCAAGCACCTCAATCACCTTTTTCTGTAAATACTTTTGTTTCTCAAATAGAAATTTTTTCACAATCTGATCCTTCCAGAATTGTAAATATTTCTGATGTAATTGTAGATAAGCCAATAGATAAGTCTTTATTTTGGTCGTTATATTTTGATGGATCAAAGTCTAGTGATGGAGCTGGAGCTAGATGCATCTTAATTGATCTAGATGGAGAGAAAACCATGCTGTCATGTAGGTTAGAATTTGAGTGTACAAACAATACCGCAGAATATGAAGCCTTGGTTCAAGGACTTTATAAAGCTATAAGGTTAGATGTTAAATACTTGAAAGTCTTTGGTGATTCCGAAATTGTCATAAAACAAGTTAGGAATACTATTCATTGCCTTTCAGGACATCTTAAACACTATCAAACCCTAGTACAAGATCTCACCACTCATTTTTTAGCATTCAATATTTCTCCTATTCCTAGAAATCAGAATACATCAGCTGACTTGTTAGCTAATGTTGCATCTAAACTCCTACCTGCTGAAGATTGCAGTCCTGATAGGTTTTCTGTAGAATTGATTTTTCATCCATCTGTCCCGGATAATGTTACAAATTGGAGAGTATTCTATCATGATCAAGATATTTTAAATTTCATGACTTCAGAGAAATCATATGATGAGAAAATTATTGACGAAGATGATCATGATTTACAAATTGCTTCAAAAGGTAATGAAAACCCCATTCCAAAATCTGTTGTTAAATTAGAGGATTTATATGACATTAAAGAAAGATTCAAGAAAGTTACTAATCCTAAACTTCAAAGTTCCACTTTGAAGTTTGAATTAGTAAATCTTGGTTCTGATTCTAAACCTCAAAACGTTAACTTAGGACTCAATTTAACACCAGAAGAAAGAGATGCATTCATTAAACTTCTGAACAAATATAAAAATGTTTTTGCTTGGAATTATGATGATTTAAAAACGTATGATACTTCGGTTATTCAACACACAATTCCAATGCTTCCTGATATTAAACCTGTTCAACAGAAGTTGAGAAAGATTCATCCAAATCTAGAAAGTCAAATCAAATCAGAACTTAATAAACTTTTAAAAGCCAAAATCATTTTTCCTGTAAGGCACTCCAATTGGGTTTCCAATATGGTACCTGTAAGGAATAAGAATGGTGATATAAGAATCTGTATTGATTTCAGAAATTTAAACAAGGCATGTTTAAAAGACAATTTCCCATTGCCAACTATGGAACAGATACTTCAAAAGGTAGCTGGTTCTGAACTTATGTCCTTTCTCGATGGATTTTCAGGCTATAATCAAGTTTTAGTTCATCCAGATGACAGATTGAAAACAACTTTCAGAACAAAATGGGGAACTTATGCTTATCAGAAAATGCCTTTTGGTCTAATAAATGCAGGAGCAACTTTTCAAAGAGCTATGGACATAGCATTTAAAGGTCTGATCAATAAATCAGTTGTTGTTTATCTTGATGACATAACAGTATTTTCAAAAAAGAGAGCCAATCATCTACATGATTTAAAGAAAATATTTGAAAGATGTAGAAGGTTTGGTATTTCCTTAAATCCGAAGAAATATTTCTTTGCTTTAGATGAAGGAAAACTCTTAGGATTTGTTGTGTCAAAAGATGGTATATATATTGATCCAGATAGAGTGAAAGAAATTTCTGATATTTCTTTACCTCATAATAAAAAATCCATGCAATCATTTCTTGGACAGATCAATTTTGTTAAAAGATTCATTCCTGATTTTTCTTTAATTGTTTTACCTATGCAAAATATGATCAGGAAGAATTCAATATTCAAATGGGCGCATAAAGAGAAAGAAGATTTTGAAGCAATCAAACAAGCGATCATTAATGCACCAGCATTGAATACCCCATATTTTTCTAAAGATTTTGCTTTGTATACTCTCGCCATTGAAACATCCTATGCAGCCGTTTTAACACAACTCAATGATCAAGAAATCGAAGCACCAATTTCTTTATTTAGCTCAAATCTGCAAGGAGCTGAGCTTAATTATTCCGATGTTGAAAAACAAGCCTTTGCTGTATTTAAATCAATAAAAAATTTCAGACCTTTTCTCTTGAAAACACATACAAAAATCATTGTCCCATTCTCTGCAGTGAGGCCATTATTAATTCAAAAAGAAGTAGGAGAAAAGAGAGCTAACTGGGTAACAGCCTTGCAAGAATATGATATTGATATTAAACCAGCTAAGATTGTTAGAGGACAAGATTTTTGCATATTATTGGCAGGAGCTCATAACATACCAGAAAATCAAGATTCAAATCAAGATATTCAAGTAAGTCAGATAAGTGTTACAGATTCTAAATCTCAGTATGTTGACCTTATCTGAAGATGTCAAATGATATAGAATTCTTCAACCGCATTTGGCCTGTGAGTCTGATTTGACATATGTGCTACCTCTCTCTCTCTCTCTTCTATTTTTAATAACATTCCTTCTAGTTCAGATGATGACAGCAAGAATGAAAATCCTCCTCCACCTCTTGAAATTGTTTCTTATACTCCACCCCTTCCAATATGGGTCCGCTCTGCTCGGGATGCTACATGTTCTCTTGCAAGTGACCCTGCTGATCGATGACGTACATGTTCTCAGTTCGAAAGAGCCTCTTCCTTATTGGCTCAAGTTCCATAAAAACTTGATCCATAAGCCTTTGTAAAAGCCTCCGATCATCCAGATTACGATGAAGCTATGAATGAAGAACATCACTCCTTATTGGCGAATGATACTTGGGATCTTGTTCCTCTTCCAAAAGGAATAAAACTTGTCAAATGCAGATGGGTTTACAAAACAAAGTTTGGACCAGATGGAAAATTGGATAGGCATAAAGCTCGTCTTGTCGCTAAAGTATTTTCAAAAGTTGAAGGCATTGACTATACTGAAACCTTCTCCCCTGTTGCCAAAATGAATTCTATCTACGTTGTTCTTTCCCTTGCTGCCTCCATTAAATGGGAATTCCATCAGATGGATGTTAAATCTGCCTTCTTACCTTGATATTTACATGAAGAAATCTACATGGAACAACCCCCTGCATTTATCCAAAAAGACTCTAGCCTTGCTTTTTGCCTTAGGAAGTCTCTCTATGGTCTCAAACAAGCTCCTTGGGCTTGGTATGCCAAAATGGATATATTTCTCTTAGATAATGGATTTTCTAGGTGTCATTTTGACAACACTGTCTACACCAATAAAGTGGTAAAGTCCTTCACCATCCTTGTTCTTTATGTTGATGATCTTATCCTTACTGTCAGTGATCCAAACCATATAAAACATGTGAAGCCTAGGCTCAAAAAGAAGTTTGAAATGAAAGAATTAGGAAAGTTGCATTATTTCCTTGGTCTTAAAGTCTTGCAATCGAAAGAAGGCATTACCCTCTCTCATTCCAAGTATTCTTGTGATCTTCTACACCACTTTCACATGGAATATTATAATCCATCCCATTCTCCCTTTTATTATTGAGTCAAGCTTTTAGTCAACTATACTACCCCTGAAGTCGATGCTACCTTATATCGTCAACTTGTTGGTAAACTTCTATATCTAACCCATACTCGTCCTGACCTCCCCTTTGTCGTTGGTCTTGTCACTTGGTTTATGCACCAACCTCATGAAAGTCAATGGAAATTAGCCAAAAGAATACTTCGATATATTCTAGGTATAGTTTAGTTCGAGATTAATTATAGTGCAGGAGCATCTCCATTGTTGATTGGTTTCACTTATTCTAATTGGGCTGGTGACCCTGATGATGGAAAAGATACTGTAGGATATGTATTCACTCTTGGTTCAGGACCTATTACTTGGTCTTGTAAGAAACAAGTGCCATCTCTCTTTCTTCAGCAGAAGTAGAGTATCGTGGTGCAGTTGAAGCCAGCAAGGAAGCCATGTGGCTTCGTTAGATCCTGTCTGGATTTGGTCTCCATCAGTAGCATCCAACTACACTTTGGTGTGATAATCAGAGTGCCATTTAGCTATGTAAAGATCCAGTTCAGCATTAGCGTATGAAATACATTAAACTCCACATACACTTCATCAGAAATCTCATTCATGATCATGTTCTTGAAGTGCAGTACTGTCCAACCAATGATCAAGTAGTCGATATCTTTATGAAGGCTCTCACAGAAGCGAAGTTTACTAAACTTCGATCCATGCTTGGAGTTCAGGAAAGTTTTCATTAAGGGGGGATAGGCTCTAATGCCTCCTTCCTTCTCCTATTGTGTCATTTTTGTAAATCCTTCAATCCTATCCCAAGTTTTTCTTAACATGGGATGTTAGGATATTTCGATACATAGGAAATAGGCTCCTTTTGTGTCACCTTTGTAAATCCTTCAATCCCATCCCAAGTTGTTCTTAAGGGGGGATGTTAGGATATTCCGACACATAGGAAATAGTTAAGAATAACTTCTTCTAGTGTAGAGTTAGGTAAAGTGTGTTTATTTACCATGTACATTTGTAACTTATAATCCGACGGTCACTATTTGTAGTGATTTGACAGTTATCTCTCACCTCGGTATTAATGACACTTGATCTACGGCTTAGCACCCGATTGGTCCATGATCTCTATTTAAAGAGCATGGAGGGTCATTTGTTAGGTAACCGTTTATGAGAGAAAAATATTTAAATTTTCTTTTTTTATTAATAAATTTCCTGAAGTTGCCACATTGGCTCAAGCCGTGGACTGTTTCCCTCTTTGAGGGTTTTAACCATGTGATTATACTGGTATACTGATTTGAGATCTATTTGTGAGCAGTGAAATTTGGTTCATGATCTAAGGAACTTACCCTGTAAATTCCTACAAAAAAAATAAGGACAAATTATCATTTCCACATCATCATTTCATCAGTGTCATGTGTCATCGCAAAATTTGAAAACCATTCCATGTGTTTTCTTGAGGTATTTTTCTTCCTTTGGAAAAATGTTGCCTTTTCACATGTTGGTTGTTGTACTGCATGTATAGGACTATTATGGTGGTTTTAAGAGGCCGTATCTTTTTAAATGAGTTATTATAAGCATGTAAGTATCCATCGCACTCATTATCAAATTTTTAACTACTATCGCACAAGCGTTATCACGGTTATTGAAAAACATATCCTTCTTGTCACACTTGTTGTTACTGGTCTTAAAGGTGTCAAATGAAGGTAAATAATTCATTCATGTGTCAAGGATGAATTAATTTCATTGGTCTAAGTATTGTATGTGTGTGATCATAGTCAAATTTGTATCGCCCTAATCTCATCTATCCCACACTTAGCGATTTTCGGAAAAGCTTCCTAACCAAGAAACCTAGTTTCTGTTAAAATTTGCAACAAGAAATAGTGAAATTGGCACCCAGAAAAAACATCCAGAAAATGGCATCCAAAAATGGTTACCATGAAGGCTTTTGATTTAATTATTTCTTAATTAAATTATAAGAAATGTGTGTCAAATTTATTTATCCCTTAAATAAATTGGACAATAAATTGTAATCTTATCTCACAATCACTTGTAATAGTTAACTAACTATGATAGACTCAGTTAGCTCATGAAATTCAAGTTGAGGGTGGTTGGTGAGGCATGTAGAGTGATTCTATTTGTTTTAGAGTCAAATTTGTAGTGAATGTATGTAATATTCCCAACTTTCCATGAAATAATTGGAATATTAGAGTTCTTAATTTATCTAATTAATTAAGTAAATAAGAAGGCATAGGGACACATAAACCCCGTGGATGAATAAAATCCACTTTTTATGTGTGTATGTGGATAATTTAGAGTTATATTTTCATTATGGAGTAGTGGAGAAGCTCATTAATGTAAGAGTGGAGATCATGCATTATTAAAGATAAGATCATGGAGATCATGGAGGAAGTCAAATGAGATCATGCTGCATTAAAAGTAAGATCATAGAGCACTAATGATGAGATAGTGGAGGAAGTTGTGCACATAATTTACATATTATGGAGAGAGTGGGAATTAAATGCAGAAATGGTGGAGAATATGGAGAGACAACACACTCTTCATGGAGGATAGTGGCCACAGGTGCAACACAGTTATGAGGTGTGTCAGGGCTATTGAAGGCTCAAAAACCATATAAGGAAGAGGAAGACATCAATAGAAGGAATGTTTTAGATTATTATTTTTGATATGTTTAGATATGGATTTGTCATTTGACATTTCTATGCACACTTCAGCTGTTTAGCTAAGTATGTAGTTATGTTTAGTACACAAGTGTTTCCGAGCAGAAATTCCACCCTTACCCAAGGGGGACTTCGAGTGCCTACTCTGGGAAGGTTATTTTGAGCTACCATACATCATTAGGAATTTGTGCCACATTTATCCACTCTCATATACACATTCATTCGTAGGAATTGTGCATTCCTACTTGATGGTTTGACAGGTGGAGGTTGTTTCTAGCATTTCATCTAGGAAACTGGTGGAGGATTCATGCTTTCACCTTGTGCTTTAAGATCAAAATTTTGGGAGCATCATATTCATATTCGGAATTGAGGCCATCATTTCATACCTCCAGACAACAGAAATTCACCAAGGTATTGTGCAGTCCAGTCTTGCAGATCTAAAGGAGGAAGGAAGTTTCCCGTATTTTAGCTGGAAATCATGTGAGGGACCATCTCATCACTTTGGGCACATGATTTCCATCATTCAGGAGATTTATTGCAGCATCTAACATTAGGATATATAGCCTCCCCCTCTGACAGCGCAGTTTTACTCAACTGTTGTCTATTCAGCAGCTGCATCTATTGGAGGAGGTTGGAGGAGACAGATCTTGAGCTTCTAGCTTAAGGATCTGAAGGATGGATCAAGCCTCTATGAATTGAGTTGGTTGTGCCTTATTTCAGCCATCCTATATTCAACTCATGTGGTAGATATTCATACCCAGCAGTTATATGTTGCAAGGCCTAAGAGGGTGATTTTCCAAGATTGTCAAATTTAGAAACCCTTTCTCGGTTATATTGGGTATCCATCATAGAGCTCAGATTTGAAATCTTGTCATCATATGAGCTCAAGAACTACTAGATCTATACTTGTATATTTTTTCTAAAGTTGTAGTCCCATAATTTGTAGCAGGGACAATGCAATATTTCTTCCATTAGTCCAAAGTTACACAGTCCCTCTTATGGGATGACTTTAGGGTCATTCTAGGCCATTTGTTTGGCTTGACTGTCTCATATTTTAATCACTATTGTACTTTTTGTCCAAGTCCTATATAATAAAATAGCTCAACTATTCTGTCTATTTGTATGGTGTATTTAGATTATTTTTTCATTGCTACATTTTTCAATTATTACATTTTTGTATTACTGCATTCTCCCTTTTGGGATATTACAATGATATTACAGCATGATCTTTGGCTCAACTTGTGGGCACTTCATCTTTAACATCAAAAGAAGAAGCAAATAGTAGATATATAGAATGAAAGAGAGTTCAAGTGTTGCCGCTTTTTTCTTTATCTCTATGCAACATCTCTCCAAGGAGGTCAAACAAAAAAATAGAGAAAGGAAAAAGGAGGATCCAAGAACAGTTCAGAAGGAGGAATGTCCAAGCACTTCCTATCAACAGCAGAAAAGACCGACGATGCATAGAACTCCACACCATTCTACTAGATCCCCTTTCTTTGAGAAGAAAGGTGAATGGTACGAATATGAAGGAGACTTGGGGTATGAGACCCTAAGTAAATATATGTCTGAGTACAAATCACAACCTAGAGCACTTAAGGAGAATCTATCTCTCCAACAATTTTTAGAACTAAAAGAAGAAAGGAGATCCCGCGGCAGCAACAGAAGAAAGAGGCATAGACTTTTCTTGCCTACATTTAATGGATCATCCAAAAACACATTGAGGGATTGGAGGGAAGAATTTGCTACATTATTTCAGATACACCTAGTAGCAGAAAGAAAGGTTGTTGAGATTGCAGCACTACACCTTGAGGGCGAAGAAAAAGATTGGTGGTTCAGTCCTTTGTCACATGCCAAAGTGACTTCTTATGAAGATTGATTTCAAAGACTGAACAAGAAGTTTGGTACGAAGAATTTTGGTAGGAATAAGCCAGAGATAATTTCCTTCCACTAGATCCCTCAAAATTTTGTAAAATTTTTCCCCCCTTTCGTTAACTTCCAATACCACTCCAGATGAGCTAAGGAGCAATTCATTTTCATTCGCATGTTCTATTTTTTTCATTTCTTAGAAAAATATTCCTTTTATGAGTTGTTGGTCCCTATAGAAAATTAAACATATTTGAATTAGTAGACTATTTGACACATGTTATCTAATAATTTTAAGTATATTATTAATGGTAATTAAAAAAAGAAACTCATATTGGATCGATAGTATTTTTTCATTCACCTGATTCATCCTTTTGCAATTTTTCCATTAAAATTTTACCCTCTTCTAGTCCTAGATCAGAAATAATCATATCGAGCTTTGTAATTTTTTGGCTCTACATGATACATAGTAAACAATACATATTAGTTAAACTTACATATAGTTCAAAAATAATTATTTTTGTAAAGAATTTATAGAGAACTTGCCTTTTTTGCTTTTCTTGATGTGTTAACAATATTTTTGTTACTTGATCTCTTGTCAGTCATTTCTTTATCAATCTAAAACCCGTACCATATCATTCATTAATATATTTATAAATAAATTCTCAACTTTTCAAGTAGAAAATAAATCTCAAGTCACCGGTGCACCTTTCATGAGGTATGCACCGCATCCGGTGCATGGGGATATTAAAAATGCACCGCAAAATAGTATAGTAGACTGTACATTGCGTTGGGTACTATAAATTCACAACAAAAACATTGTAATAGACCGTACGGTGCATGGGGTATTATAAATGCACCGCAAAAATGGTGTAATACACCGTACGGTGCTATCCTCGTTAAATGGAGCACCGGTGCTCTATTTCAGATATGGCACACAGATTTAGAAAAAATGTTTTCAATTTTTTTACTACACAGTACTTGCGTGATGCGATGTATAATAGAACACACCGATGTGGTAGCGTACGCAGGGCACACTGATAAATAAAAATCCATTTTTTCGAAAAATTCACGCAATGGCCGAATGGATTGGGATCCGACTATGCAAGTCATCCCGTGGGTTGGACGTCAATCTAAAATGAAAAACTCTAATTCTGAAATCACAGAAATAGGGAGAAAAGAGGGCAACAACAAAAAATTGAAGGGTTTAGGGTAAAAATGGATAAAACTGTAGAAAAAGTAAAAAAAATGTAGAAAAAAGTAAAAGAAAAATCAAATTTACTCACGATATGGTTTGAAATTCTATGATACAGGGGTTGAATCACCATAGGTTTAGTTTCTGATTGTCTGAATACTTCTGTTCGAACTTATTTCACTACTCCACAGTGCCTTCGTGCTCTCTTGCTCGAGGTCTGTCTCCTGCAAATATCTGGCAGAAAATTTTAGCAAAAATAGTGAAATAATGAAAAGTATTTAGTATTTAAAGAATTATTTTATGAAATTAGGTTTTCGAAAATATTTTTCTGCTCATTTTTAAAATTACTGCTTTTTTCACCTAAAGAAAATAGAGTTGTGTTTTTTTATTTGTGTTTATTTGTTACCGGTGCGGAAGAGTTGTGAAGCACCAGTGTGTCTTTGTAATACGACGCACCAGTGCATGTTATGGTGATAAGCACATCGGACTGTATAAAGTTATTTTTTTTAGTATGTAAGATCATAATAAAATAATGATAATTCTCAAGTACATGAATTTATTTTCATTATTTTCAAAACTTTATTATATTACATAAATTCTTATTATTCTAGATTTGTTATTTTACAATTATTTGAAAATTTACAAATTTAAATATTTTAATAAAATCATTTCACATTAATACAATTAAAATTTTCACATTAATAGAATTAAAATTTTACAAATATTTTACATATAATTACAATTACAATTATAATTTTACATTAATTTCACATACATGAATTACGATTAGAATTAAAATTACAATTTTAATTTTACATCCAATTACATTTACAATTTTACATAGAATTACATTTACAATTACAATTGCAATTTTACAAATATTTTACATACAATTCAATTAAATTATAATTGCAAATACAATTACAATTTTAGAATTTTACATACAATTACATTTACAATTTTACATAGAACTACATTTACAATTGCAATTACAATTTTACAAATATTTTATATACAATTCAATTAAAATTACAATTACAAATACAAATACATTTTACAATTTCACATACAATTAAAATTTAAATTTAAATTACAATCATGACATAATATTTAATAAATGTCATTTAATATTAAATTAATTAATAAAAATCATCACAATCATGATAACCATCGTAAAAACACCATATTCGACTAAAAAACACATTCAAACATCAAATTAACATCATCACAACACAAACATCAAATATACATCTCATGTCAAATAACACATGCTATCACATATACACATCTATCTGCAAGCTAAATATTAAATGAACATATATAACATGACCTAACAATATGTGCCTCATCATGATGATCACCAACATGTAAATTAAGTATAATTGCAACATGAACATAAAATACATGGACCATATATATATATATATATATATATATATATATATATATATATATATATATATATATATATAACTGAATAATGTTAATAATATACAACTATAATATAAATATCATGGATCAGTTGGTTGTAGTATAACAACATCAATAGTAGTACAAGTGGAGACCTGCTCAGTAAAGGGTGCAGCCTCGATGGTCGAGCCTGCTCATGATCATGATCACTAGTACTGATGGATGCATCAACAGCTGGTGGTAGTACAACATCAATATAAGAAGTAATATTGGAGACCTTCTTAGTCAATAGTGCAGTCTCGACAGTCGATGGTCCAGGTGCCTACTCATGATCATGACTAGTACTGATGGATGTTGTAGCAGGCTGCTCACTGGACGTGGCCGATGGTCTAGCCTCATCTCCATGATGACTACTGCTAGATGCTTCTAGCGGAGCCTCATGCTCATCAGGCATGGCACAAGGTGAAATATCATGAGATGCATGTGAGTCGTTGCTCGTGGATTTTCCATCACGTGCTGAAGCTCGACTATGCCTATAGCTACGGACAATCCTCCTCAGTCTTGTAACAATTGTCGTAGCTCCAACGACATACCACATCAGGCCATACATGTCATGCGACATGCCACTCCACATTTATAACAACATTTCATTGGCCAGTATGTCTCTATAATGAGTGGGCCTGATGCCTGCATCAAAAATCAATGCACAGAGTTGGTTGCCCAACTCCTTCCTATATCTAGTCTCAGGTCAACCGTGCCTAGAAAAAGGTGGTACCAGTGCACCATGAGCAGGAGCATGTCTCTCTGCTGCACCGGACTCATCTTGATCATGATGATCCTCAGCATCAGCCATGTCCTGATCATCATCAGGATCCACATCTAGATCATGTGGTGGATCTAGTATCTCCTCACCATAAAAAGAGCCAATGTTTGCAAAATATATACAAGTACATAACAATAATTAGACAATTTCATTACACAATTTAATAAAAACAAGCTAAAGAACATGTTAGAATAAATATAAATAAAACAATAATATTACCTCTATCATCTGGCGGCTCATCATCTGGGAAGAGAATGTTGCGATACCCTCTCCAATCTAATCCAGCATAAGGACATGGGACCATAATGAAAGGATGCATCCTGTCAACACTGGAAAGTAAGTCCAATGGATCATGCAATATCCTGGCTGGAAACATAGTATCTCCCCTCTTGGGCATCATCTACCCCCACATGTGCGTCCGAGCATCAAACATCAGCCTACGAGGTTGTCGAACAAAACTAGGTCTCATCTCTGGAAACCTCTCAAAAAATAAACAAAACAACTCTGAAGCAAAAGGGAAGTTGACCCTCCCTTGTGCATGAGCACGACATCTATCTCAGCCATACAAAATTGCCATGAAAAATGGTAGACCACCTGACAAGTCATGGTTGTTGTACTAAAGAATCAACATAATATAAAAGCAAGAAACTAATGCATTGCCCATCACTGGTGCTGTGTGAAATAGTCAAAATGATAAGTGAGAGGCACTGCACACCTTGTCTACTAATTGCACCTATACGTAACTGACCTCCAGGTACCTGAAACTCTTAAGGAGACATAACATGTGCTCCAATGTATCTTTGGGAGTAAACTAACTGACTCCCTACTACACAACCAGCTGGCACGTCTGGGAATGAGGGAAATCCACCCCTCTCCTCAATAATCCTGTAATAAAATAAATATCCTCCTCAGTTGATATGTACCACTGGTTAGGACCAATCTGGAAAGCCTATCAGTGGGCATTCCACCTGTGGATAAGATATCTCAAAAACACACTATGGGCCTTTAGGAAAGTAGCCTCCTCATAGAACTTGAGGAGGCATGGATTTCTAAGGATCCCCTGGGTATCTGCTATAATAGGACAAGGGTATGCATTTCTCTCCCTCTCTCGGGCCTCCCATTGGTGAATCATGTCATACTGTTTAGCCTGTTGTTGCTGTTGTTTCTCCTCTTCTCTCTAAATCATTGACATATTAAATAATTTTTTTATTAAAACATAAATGTATTTAGGAATATACATATATATTTTTTTTGAAAAAAAAACAAATAGACCAGTCGGTGCACCACAAAAACAGTCACACACTGATGGCGGTGCGGCTTAATTTTGTAGCGCACTGATGCCTGTGCCCCAAATGAAATACAACATACTGGCTTCGGTGCAGTTGTTTATTTCTCAGGCATTGTTTAATATATCTAAGTTCAGAATAGCAGTGCGCTAAATGAAATATATGCCCCGAAGCATATAGTCATGTCAGCGCACCGAATTCATGACAATTACATAGTCGACTATGCGGTCTTTTACTTGGCCGCACTGTTGACCCTCTCAGAATTCAGATTGCGGTGTGTTGGCATGCACTGGGGCGGATAATTCCGTCAATGCACCGCATTGGGATTCCCATGGTTAACAATGCACCTGGCTAAATGAGTGCATCACATTTTATTTATTTTTAATTTAAAATTATGCGGGGCGCCTTTCAGAACCACCCCGGAAATGGTGGAGATACCGTTAGCACTGGCGACAGTGCAGCCTGTAAATTTTATAGGCAGCACCACTATCCGGTGCGAGCCAAATAGCTCAGGCGCACTGCGTGACAAATTTTTCTTTTTTCCTTTTTAATGGTTATTTTTCAGGTTATTTCAAATTCTAATCATTATGGAAAAACAAGAAAAATACCTATACATTTCACTGTCGAGGAGGCATATTGGTTGTAAAATTTGCAAAAGAAAATTTTACCACCATTTTTCAAAATGCAAGCTAGATATTGGTGGCTAATGTAGAGCAGTAGTGCATGCATGGGTGCAATGAGAGCACCGATGTCAGGGCGACTCAGAGAAGGGGAAATGGCATCGGTGCTTGAGAGCTTTGGATCACTGAGGAAAGTGAAAAATATGGTTTTTTGGCCATAATTTATTTTTATTTAACCCTATTCCAGCACGTAGGGTTTTATAGGTGCACCGGTACGCTTGCTTAAAACCGCACCGGGCAGTGTCAAATTTGGCACATTGTTAACAGTGCACCGAGGCGGTTCCCTAACACTGCACCGAGATGTTTCAGTTTTGGCGCAATGTTTTGATGATGCATCGGGGTGGAATATTCGTAACACACCGTTGTGGAATAGGCTTAAAGCACTAGTTTTTGGGCCTTAATTTTTTTTTTTATTTAACGCTATTCTGTTGCGTGAGTTTTATAGGTGCACCGGTGCTCTTGGATAAGAGCACACCGACACATTTATGTTTTGGCGCGGTGTTTTATGACGCATCGGTGCAGAAGAGTACTGAACCACCAGTGCATGACCGTAATAGGATGCCCCATGCAGGTGGGTATGTCGGGCACGTTGTCTGGTGTGCCAATGTTTTGTGCGCATCGGTGTGTTCTATGGTAGAGTGAGCATCGGTAATTGAGAGCTCAAGAGAACTAGAAAATGAAAAATTTGGGTTTTTTGTTGTGTTTTTTTTTTAAATTTAACCCTTTACCAGTATGCATGGTTTATAGGCGCACTGGTTCTTTTTCTTACAAATGCACCGGTCAGTTTGTGTTTTGGCGCGTTGCCTTATGATGCACCAGTGCAGTTTCTTTATACCGCACTGGGTGGCTTCGGTTTTGGAGCGGTGTTTTATAATGCACCGGCGTGGAAGAGTTGAGATGCACTGGTGCTATAGAATAATACGAGGCACCAGGTGGGTGTGTACGGAGTGCACGATTTTTGGTGTGTCAATGTTTTTGTGCGCCTCGTTGCTTTCGGTATTGCAAAGTACCGGGGTGATTTTTAATGATAAGCACACCAAGTGGAAAACATCTGCAAAACCCTCTACCCACCAACCTCCTCTAGTAACCTCTGCTAGAAACAGATGTATGGGGTATTTTACTGTGGGGTTCCTCAAAAACATCCGCTAGAGGATCTTTTCTTTGTAGTGAATGCCATCAAGGCAATTGCATGACCAAGGATTAGAGCACCTTGCTGATTTGGAGCAGCAAATTATCACTGCAAAGAGGACCCTTAACTTGATCAAGGAGAAGATGTATAAATATCCCAGTCTATCATGGTTGATCTACACCCAACACTTTGTTTTGAAGTGTGGAGTTTCATAAGATGGGAGGAGCACAGTCCTATGTAGTACAGTGTCAGACTATGATTTCAACATTGTGTATGGCCAGGAGATAGCAGATGTATCACCATGCAGATCTACAGTGTTGTCACTGAGAAGGAGTGATGAAATTAGGGCCCCATTATTCTTGGAGCATTCTGAAGAAAACTTCACTCATGAAGCACTGGAGGGATAGATGATAGATGATAGACATCTTATGATGGATATCATTCCCCATTATCAGGATGGAGTTTCCTTTATGAGCACCTCACATCTTGAAGAGGAATTTCTACCTATAGCATGTATGGAGCCTTATGGGTTCTATTGGCCATTGATGAGAGGATCTCATGGAGAGACCTCAAAGGAGGTGCACTTCCATATTTCATGGAGTGAAAATCTTATCAGTTAGAGGAGAATGATATTCTACCTTGGATTGAGCTCGACATGATTCATCATCCACATTTGGATGCCTGGATCTGGATGAGGAGAATGAGGTTGCCAACCTATTTGCAGATGTATAATATAGGGAGGCAAGAAGCATGGTTGCGCTAGTTGATTTTGGGTGACTATGGTTACTACCCAACATATCCTATTTGAGTGGTCCATGCCATGGATATCATTGATGTTATGCAGTGGAAGGAGGCATGTCTACACTGGTTATTTCTGAGAGAGTTTGGCCAACACATGATATATCTTATGTCCATGTATTTGATTTTTTTTAGGATATGTCTCATGTCCATAAATGTACTTATGTTTGGCATATATCATATATTCATGTAGGTACTTGGGTTTGGGACATGGCATAACTCTCACATGATGTGGCAGCAGGGAACTTGTTTGTATTGTTCTGATGTGACATTACACATGTCAATCAGTATGTTGTTGCTCCATGACTTGCATCATGATGATGTAAGGTGGAAGTAAGGATCCTTTTTTATTTGGTTACTCTTGGGATATTATGGGTTGATTTCTCCTCATACATTTCATGATATTGAAGGAGGATGTAAATAGGAGGCCTTACTGCGTTGGTGTTCGTTGCAAGATTATGGTCATTGTACTTGGTTTGGTGATGATGTGATGTGGCAACAAGAGGCATTGCTGTAGTGGATTATTTTCAGAAAGTATGGCTATCATACTTATATTGATCCTGATTTGGCATGGCAGCAAGAGGCATTGCTATAGTGGCTTCTGTTGAGAGAGTATGGCTTTCTTACTTGGTTTAATGATGATTTGGCATGGCACCATAAGGATTTTATGCAGTTTTTGTTATTGGGAGAGTATCGTTTGACATTGTACATGTTCATCCATATGTCTGTACTTCGTAATTTTCACATTTTTGGGATGAAGCTTGGATCCAACAAGGCCAATAGGGCTAAGGATGGAAGAATGGAGATATACAATCTACTTCATGTAGCATGGGATGGAGAGATAGTTTATGATGGGGGACTTTCCACTTTCGGAAGAGACCAGTTCATTTTATGTATCTCATGCATAGAGGTGATCTTTGGACAACATATGGTTTCCACTTGGTGACTTATTGATGAGGAAAGACATCTAGCTTTTCAGTTGGAGGTCATTCTAGACATTCTAGAGAGGCAGCTTTGGAGATGGGCATGCATTACACATTGTGACAAATGGGGAGGCCTTCCATAATAATGAGGATGCCATTTGGAGGGAGATGGATTGTTGTAGCATCCAATTTTTCAGTTGCTTAAGGATAAACAACATTTTGGCGGGGAGGACTTTATTATTCCCAATTTTCCACTAGATAATTGGAATATTAGAGTTCTTACTTTATCTAATTAGTTAAGTAAATAAGATGATGGAGGGACCCATAAACCCCATAGATGAATAAAATCCACTTTTGATGTGTGTATGTGGATAATTTAGAGTTAGATATGCATTATGGAGTAGTGGAGTAGCCCATTAATGTAGAAGGAGTGGAGATCATGCATTATTAAAGATAAGATCATGGAGATCATGAAGGAAGTAAAATGAGATCATGGTGCATTAAAATTAAGATCATAGAGCAGTAATGATGAGATAGTGGAGGAAGTTGTGCACCTAATGCACACATTATGGAGAGAGTTGGAATTAAATGTACAGATGGTGGAGAACATAAAGAGACAACGCAGTCTTCATGGAGGCTAGTGGCCACATGTACAGCGCAGTTATGAGGTGGGCCAGGACTATGGAAGGCTCAAAAACTATATATGGAAGATGAAGGAAGCAATATAAGGCATTATTTATATTATTATTTTTTATTTGTTTAGATATTGATTTTTCATTTGACATTTCTATGCATTCTTCAGATGTTTAGCTAAGTCTGTAGTGATGTTTAGCACACAGGTTTTTCCGAGCATAAATCCCACCCTTACCCAAGGGGGACTTCAAGTGCCTACACTCGGAAGGTTATTATGAGCTGCCATAAATCATCAAGCATTGGTTCCACATTCAGCCACTCTCATATGCACATTCAATCTTAGTAATTATGCATTCCTACTTGAGGGTTTGAGAGGTGGAGGTTGTTTCTAGCATTTCATCCAGGAAACCAGTGGAGGATTCATCCTTTCACCTTGTGCTTCAAGATCAGCCCTTCAGGAGCAACATAGTCATATTATAAATTGAGGCCATCATTTCATACCTCCATGTAGGAGAAATTTCCCAAGGGATTTTACAGTCCAGTCTTGCATATCTAAAGGAGGAAGGAAGGTTCCAGTATTTCAACTGGGAATCCTATGAGGGACCATCTACTCAATTTGGGCACATCATTTCCATCAGGAGCTTCATCGCAACATCTCACATTAGGATATAGAGCCTCCCTATCTGATAACATAATTTTACTCCGCTGTTTTGTATTCGAAAGTTGAATCTATTGGAGGAGGTTGGAGGAGTCAGATATTGAGCTTCTAGCTTAAGGATCTGAAGGAGGGATCAAGCCTCTATGCATTGAGTTATTTTTTCCTATTTGTAGCCATAATATCTTCAACTCATGCAGTAGATATGCATACCTAACAGTTATATGTTGTAGGGCCTAAGAGGGTGATTTTCCAATATTGTCAGATCTGGAAATCCTTTCTAGGTTACCTTTGGTATTCATCATAGAGCCTAGATCTGAAATCCTGACATCGTCTGAGCTCCAGAACTATCATATCTATAGTTATATATTTTCTGGCAGTTGTAGTCCTAACATTTGTAGCAAGGACAATGAAGTATTCCTTCTAGCAGTACAACAATTACGCAGTCCCTTTTATGGGAGGACTTCAGGGTCATTCTAGGCCACTTGTTTGGCTTAAGTGTCTCATATTTTGAGCACAGTTGTACTTGTTATCCACTCCTATATAATAAAGTGGCTAAATTATTCCCTCTATTTGTATGGTGTATTTAGATTATTTTTTCCTTGCTATAGTTTTCAATTATTATGTTTTTGTATTACTACATTCTCCATTTTGCAATATTACAGTGTAGTAGTTTAATGCACAAGAAATCAGTTAACTTAATTAAGTGATTTAAAGTGAGTCTAACCAGTTGTAACTGATTGTTGCACTAGTGAGACTTCAATTGAATTGAATCAGATTTAATTCACATGCAGTGATCTGTCAAGTGACTGATGATTTACTATTAATAGGTGCATGCATTTCAGTTCTGATGAAGACCCAATTGAGGTAGAAGTTAAAGGGAAGTTATATATCAGTTGTATTTGTAGAAAATTTCCCAGGTGCAATTATATACACCATAGGATTCCCATGATGTATTGCGCAGTAAAAAAAGGCTAATTATCCTAATTAATATGGATTAATATCCAAGGGATTGCGTGAGCAAGGCAGGCTGAAGATAGGCTAATAATTGGATAAGTGTTGGACCGATTTTGTCTCTATCAGTGTGAGACAGTTGTGAAAGTGTAGGAGAATTTTGTGAGAATATTCCATTGTAATTGTTTCATGAATACTTGGTGAATATACAATAGAATATAGAGGGGTTTTAAGCATAGAGCTTTCCCCTATAAAATATCTTTGCTTTTGTTTGATTTTCTTCTTTCTTTACTTGTTGTGATTGGCGATCGTGTTTATTTTTCGTAATTTATTTGTAGAAGGATTCAATATCTAGATTTAGTACATTTATTTATGGGATTGAATCCATTAATATACATATGTTGGTATAATTTCTACATGGTATAATGATGTAGGGGAATTAGACACTAGCTAGCAATGTAGGAAATTTTGTCCACATGTTGTGGCTAGGAGGGTTCGGAATCATTCGAATTGTAATAGAAAGGTGTCCATACCTTAGATGTATGTTACTTTAGAACAGTTATAATCAGTAGAAGTTTAATAGCTTTAGCTTCAATCCATCTGTCATGTTTCAGTTAATTCAAATAATTTGTATTTAGGCTTTTGGTTTACCAAAAACAGTCCTCATAGAGGAACCGTAGAGACATATGTTGATGTATAAATGTAACCCCGGATTCGTTGAAGGGGGGAGATTTCCACAATAAATATTGTGTGTGTTAAGCAATTGTTTCTATTGAAAATATTTCGATGGTTGTTGCTTATCAGTGTCGAGTAGTGGGCATACTGTTTTTGTGTATACAATTGCTTAATTCTGAAGTGCCCGAGCCTCCAGCGTTGTGTTAATTGGATGAAGAATCTTCTATGTTTAACCTTCGTTCTGTGTCCGTAGTCATGTGTATAATCCCCCTCTGAATCTTCAAAGTGGGCCATAACGACATAGGAACCCAAGAAATGAATGCATTGTGCCTTAACTGATGTGTCGAGCCATATGTGTGCACTTTGTAGCATTGTTGCAAACTTTTCTTGAAAGCGGAATCCGCTTAAGAGTGAAACCATGTATCGAGGTTAGGACTTGAGTCTGTGAGTCGAGAGAGTAGAAGGATGGTGTCACCCCAGTCTAACCTGTGGTCACGTATTGTTTAAAAGCAGGAAGTGGTATTGATCGCACCGCTTTCATGAGATAAGTGGTATTCTCCGATTGGGAGCGATTCCAGAGAGTGGTTGACACGTATCATAAGGTGGGACCCCAAAAAACCGCCTTTCTGTGTGCCATCGCACATTAAAGTTTGGCTAAGGAGGCCGTGCGATATCGACTAACGCCATCGATCTGGAGGAAGGCCAATCGAACGGTGATCACGTTAGGAAGTAGCGCGGAGGATAATCTAAGGTATGAACGTTTAAAAGAGTGAACCGTTGATTATATGTGTGGGACCGGAATATATTAAAGTCGTTTACTTGGAAAATGTTGGGTTATTAAATTAAGATAGAGGGATTAATGTTGGAAGGTATAAGGTGGTGCATTGGAACTGTTACAAAATTATATTGAGGGGAATACATTGAGATTTCCAAAGTAGAAACTATATTTATTTGTCAATTTCTCCGAAATTAATAAATAAAATTACAAAAGAATAAAAAATAAAATGCTGACAGAACTACTGCAGAGATACCAGTTCTCTTTAGGGGGCCCGAATTCAATTTTGTTGCTGTCAGTTGTGGTATCAGAGCTGTTGTTTTTAAGTTTTCTTTGCAGATAATTAACATGGCAATCCGAGTTGGTAGAGGTGCTGGTAGAAGGAGAGGCGGACCCGTTGCCAATGTAGAAGTGTTGGGGATCTTGCAGAGGTTCGAGGCCAGAATGGATGCCATGGAGCAAAGACAGCCCAAAGATCCTAAAGACATCACTGAACCTAAAATAGAAGAATCTGAAGAAAATGTTGAGATTCCTCCTGAAATGAGGCTCCTAAGAACTGTTCTGGGGTCTGTAGTTAAGCCCAATATTGAAGTATCAAGTTTTGCAGGAGGAATGAATCCAGAGGAGGTGGTGGACTAGATTTATGAAATGAACAAGTGCTTTGACTATAAATAAATGAGCAAACATAAGAAGGTCAAGTTTGCAGTAACAAAGCTGAAGGGGCATGCTGCACTTTGGTGGGATGGAGTGCAAGCAGAAAGAAGGAGAGTTGGAAAACAGCCTATCAAAAGCTGGACCAAAATGATGGCTAAATTAAAAGGTAAATTCTTGCCTAGTGATTATCAGCTAACATTTTTTAGGCAAATTTAGAACTTGAGACAGAGGTTGCTGACAGTAAAGGAATACACAGAAGAATTCTATACAGTGAGCATAAGAGCTGGGAAATTTCAAGACACGCCGGAGAAGACTGCCAGATATGTGAATGGTCTCAAGCTAGAGATCCAAGATGAGATGGGTCTTCTATCTCCTAAGATAGTTGAAGAGGCCTATCAAATGGCCTTGAAATCAGAGGAGAAACTCCTAAGGAAGCAATCTGCCAAAGGGAGAGGTACTTTTCGTGGAAAGGGAAGTCAGGGTGGTAGAGGAAAGCCTACTACACCTAGGGATGGAGCTAACAGTAGCTGACCTCAGAATGCATCTACATAGGGTGATGTAAGAGGCAGAAGCGGTTCTTATAGAGGAGATAGAGGCAGAGGCAGAGGTAGAGAATTAAGGTGTTATAGATGTCAGCAAGTGGGACATAAGCACTATGAATGCCCAAAGAATGTGGGTGTTGGTCCAAGAAATGTTGTTGCTACCCAGACTGGAGAAGAGGCAAAAATTGAAGAAGAAATTCTACCAGAGAGGGGAGAGTCCTTGGTGGTTAATAAGGTCTTGTTGAAGCAAGCCAAAGAGGTCACTAAGCCTGCACAAAGGAAGACTTTTTTTAGGAGCATATGCAAAGTCCAAGGGAAATGATTCCAGCTAGTTATTGATAGTGGTAGCATAGACAATCTGGTTTCCACTGAGGTGATAGAAAAATTTAAGCTGAAGACAAGGGAGCACCCAACTCCCTACAGGGTGTCCTGGCTACATAAAGTGTACCAGCTGATTGTGAAAGAACAATGTGAGATAGAGCTGCAAATGGGAAAATATAAAGACAAAGTCCTGTGTGATGTGATGCCCATGGATGTGTGTCACATACTGCTGGGTAGACCTTGGCAGTTTGACAGAGCAGCAGTGCATGATGGCAAGAATAACACTTACAAGTTCTTCAAGGATGGGGTACATCATACATTAATACCCATGGAAGAAGGAGATCCATCAAGCAGAGTGATTGATCCAAAGACCTTGTTGCTGAGCGGGAAGGAATATCTACAGAAGATAGAAGAAGAAGAGGTAAGTTTTGCTTTAGTTTTCAAACCTAAGGTAGTTCTTACTTCTACAAAGATTTCTGATTTGCCAATAGAAATCCAAGAGATGTTAGATAATTATTGCGACATTGTTGTGGATGATTTACCTGATGAGCTGCCACCTATAAGAAAGATCAGCCATCAGATAGATTTTATCCCTGGTTCAAATCTGCCAAATAAGGAAGCCTACAAAATGAATCCCGTAGAAAACGAGGAAATCAGGAGACAAGTACAGGAATTGGTGGACAAGGGACTGATCAGAGAAAGTTTGAGTCCATTTGTAGTACCAGCAGTATTGAGCCCAAAGAAAGATGGAGGCTGGAGGATGTGTACTGATTCCAGATCAATCAATAAGATAACAATCAGGTACAGATTCCCTTTGCCCAGAGTTGAGGATTTAATGGATTGTTTGAGTGGTGCTAAATATTTTTCAAAGATAGATTTAGAAAGTAAATATCATCAGATCAGAATAAGAGAGGGTGATGAGTGGAAAACTGCCTTTAAAATGAATGAAGGACTGTACGAATGGATGGTAATTCCTTTTAGGTTGTCAAATGCACCTAGCACTTTTATGAGACTTATGAATGAAGTGTTGAAAGAATTCATTGCTAAATTTGTGATAGTGTATCTGGATGATATATTAGTTTTCAGCAAGACTAAAGAAGAACATTTAAGGCATCTTAATTATGTCTTGAAGAAGCTACACCAAGAGAAACTGATGATAAAATTAAAGATATGCTCATTCATGAAGGAAGAGTTGGTGTATTTGGGCTTTGTTGTTTCTGCAGAAGGATTGAAGATGGGCCCAGAAAAGGTTAAGGCAATTGTGGAGTGGCCTTCACCCAGAAATGTTTTTGAGGTAAGAAGTTTCCATGGACTTGCCAATTTTTACAGGAAATTTATAAGAAACTTCAGTAAGATTAATGCACCCATCATTGAGACAATAAAAAAGAGCAAACAACCATTTAAATGGATTTCTAAAGTAGAAATAAACTTTAAACTTTTGAAGAAAAAGATAACTGAAAAGCCTGTTTTGATTTTGCCTGATTTTGCTAAACCATTTCAAGAGAAGTGTGATGCCAGTGGAGAGGCCATTGGAGCTGTGTTGAGTTAGGATGATAGGCCTGTAGCCTATTTCAGTGAAAACCTAAATGACACCAGAAGGAAGTATTCCTCTTATGAGAAGGAATTCTATGCAGTTGTTCAGGCATTGAAAAAGTGGAGGCATTATTTGATGTCCAAGGAATTTGTATTATATTCTGATAATCATGCTTTGCAGTGCATTGTACAGCAGCCCAAGTTGAATCATAACCATGCCAAATGGGTTGAGTATCTCAAAAGTTTTAATTTTTTTTTGAAACATATAAGTGGCCAAGAAAATAAAGTAGCTGATGCTTTGAGTAGGAGGCACATGCTTATTCAAGAAACCAATTTTGAAGTTGTAGGGTTTGATTTTCTCAAATAATTGTACAAAATAGATTCGTATTTTAAGGAAGCATTTGAGGCATGTTGTAACCCTGTGCTAACAGATAGAAGCCAGTGGCTGGATTATTTCTTGCAGGAAGACTTACTATTCAGAAGAAACCAACTGTGTGTACCAAAATGTTCCATGAGAGAAAATCTAATCAAGGAGAAGCATAGTGGTGGACTTGCTGGACACTTTGGTAATGATAAAGCTTATGAGCAGCTGATTCACTTCTATTATTGGCCTAATATGAGAACAAAAGTGGATAAGTTTGTGAAAAATTGCAAAATATATCAATATGCCAAAGGAAGGAGCCATAATGCAGGATTGTATACTCCCTTGCCTATTCCAGATAGGCCTTGGGATATGGTGAGTATGGATTTTGTTCTAGGATTACCCAAGACACAGAGAGGGAATGATGCAGTCTTTTTTGTAGTTGACATATTTTCCAAGATGGCACATTTTATTCCATGTTATAAAACGAGTGATGCTACTCATGTTGCCAACTTGTTTTTCAAAGAAGTTGTTAGATTACATGGGTTGCCCAAGAGTATTGTTTCAGATAGAGATACTAGATTTGTGGGCCATTTTTGGAGGACATTGTGGAAGAAACTTGGTACTAAACTGAGTTTCAGCTCAGCTTATCATCCTCAGACTGATGGACAAACTGAGGTAGTAAATAGAAGTCTGGGTTATCTTTTGAGAAGCCTTGCAGGAGAGCATCCCAAACAGTGGGACCATATTTTGCCACAGACAGAGTATGCATACAATGATTCACCAAACAGAAGCACATGACAGAGTCCATTCCATATTGTTTATGGAATGCACCCCAGAGGAATATCTGAGTTGAGAAACTTGGGAAGAGCAGAAATGAGCAGTGCTGATGGAGAAGAATTTGCTTCAGAGATCCAAGCCATACATGAACAAGTAAAACAACAGCTACAAGGCAGCAACATCAAGTACAAAGGCAGAGCAGATTTGAGCAGAAGAGGAGTTAGTTTTGAAGTTGGAGATTTGGTTTTGGCACACTTGAGGAAGGAAAGATTCCCAAAGAAGCAGTATAACAAATTGAAGTTCAAGAAGATAGGCCCATGCAAGATACTGAGAAAATTTTCTGCTAATGCTTATGAAATTGAATTGCCTCCTGATGTTGGGATATCTCCAATATTTAATGTTGCAGATTTATACAAGTATGAAGATGATGGAGTAGAAGAAGGATCAGCAGAAAAAGAATAGATTGAGTGGAAAGAGCAGCTACCTCCAGCACAGCCATTGCAACCAGAGAAAATATTGGACAACAGAGTGTTCAGAAGGACCAAAGGACAAGAGTACTTTCAGTACTTAATCAAATGGAAGGATAAAATAGAGGAATATGCCACTTGGATGACTGAAGAAATGTTGCAGAAGATAGGTAGACTGCTGAAGAGCCATGGGACAGAGTCCATAAATAGCCTCTCTTTGGGAGTCTATGAAAGTTGTGTAAGGCTTTCAGACACTAAATTTGGACAACTAGGAACCATAACCTGCTATGATGCTCAGACAGAGGCTAATATTTTTGCTGGATTCCTATTTCGGAGAGGTAAAAAATCCATATATAATATGTTTAATTTGATGAGCGTAAAATTTATTTTGAATTTATTATTCATAATAAATTATATGTGTGTGTGTCGGCCTTGCTGTTTCACACCCCCGCGTATGTGTCACACGCCCCAATGATGGATATAAATACAGGCAAAGTTGGAGAGCATTTCACAACAACTCAACTCACAACTTCTTCTCTCATCTGATTTAGTACGAGCTCCTTGGAGGACGAGTTCAGCCCACACGTGTGAAGAAGAAGGAGGACGAATCTGTACGGCTGAGCTGAAGGATGAATTTCTGCAGCTAGGGTTTTGCAGGAAGTTTGACCAGCATTGACTTTGGTCAACGCATGGTCCGAATGGGCTGAAAATTTGTGGGAAGTTCGATTTTGGAAGGCCGTACTGTTTGGCACAGAAATCAAGGTCAAAGGGTTGACCAATCTGCTGCTGCGTTGACTTTTAGCTTGCTGCCCTGCGTTGACTTTTTCTGGACAACGTTGACTTTTTGGAGTTGACGTGGGTTGACTCGTTTGCTGATTGGAGGACTGTTGTGACACATTCTGGGTTGGCCGACCAAGGAGACTTTGCTGGTTGAAGCATCCTGTTGACCGCCGTAACGCACCACCACATTTTTCAGTTTCTAGTTTGTCTTCTATAAGATCCACTTATATGTTCTATCTGCATTTTACTTAACTATCTGTGTGATTGCTGTAAGAAAAATAAAGTTGCTCCAAGCATAGAACATCTACAAAGTTTTACATGGTATCAGAGGTGAGGTGAAGACAAAATCTATCTTTAGGAATCACCACCAGAAGAAATGGGTTCCACAAGTCTTGAATTCAAGGAGAATGACAAACTGACTGGAAGGGATGACTTCCATGCCTGGAAGATGATATTAGATATCAAATTGGAAGACCATGATCTCTTGGATCATGTACTGGGTAAGGTTCAAGAACCTCCATCCAATGCTACCGCTGCTGTTAGAAACAAGTACAAGAAGGGAGAGATCAAAGCAAAGCTGATGATCAGGGAATCCATACATAAGAGCCTAGTTGCCTATATATCTGAACTAGGCACATCCAAGGAGATGTATGACAAATTGATCCTTATGTTCACAGTAAACAATGTGAACCAAGTGCTATTCCTCAAGAACAAGTTGAAGAATATGAAGAAGGGTCGGGATGAGTCTGTTCAAACTTACTTTCTGAAATTGACCGAAACAAGGAACAATCTGCTAGCTATTGGGGAGACAATAGATGATCGTGAGATGGTTCTCACCGCACTTGGAGGACTTCCATATGAATGGAAAGTATTCACAACTACCATTCTCAACAATAATACCATTCCTAACTTTGATGAGCTTCTGTCTAGATGTATGCAAGAAGAAACAAGGATGAAGGAATTCGATAATGACAGAAATGCTGCCTATGGTGCTCATTCTCGAAAGAAGAAATCTGGTGGACCTAAGGACAAAGGAAGAAAAAGGGCTCAAGATAAGAAGGGTAAGTGTTTCACTTGCCATAAGCCTGGTCACTATGCTAGAGAATTCCCCTTCAAGAAGGATTCTCCCGATAGTGATGATAACAACAACAACCGAAGGAATGGGAATCGAAGAAACAACAAATCCAAAGGAAAGAGGAAGGCTCACTTTGGTGGAAATAATCATCCTTCTAAAAGGTCTATAAACACCAGGTATGAGGATTCTAATGTTGTTGATAAAAGAAATGAGTATATTCTTGTATCTGCTCTCTCTGCTACATCTCTGCCCGACACTATGGATATCTGGCTGATAGATAGTGGTGCCTCAAGACACGTCACTGGTTTCAAGGAAGCACTCTCTGACATGGTTGAGAGGATACTAATCTAGAAATTATCCTTGGGGATAATGCCACATATCCCATGAAAGGGACAGGGACTGTGACCCTCCACTTGTCTCAAGGACAAGTCCTACGTTTGCAAGATGTACTCTATGTACCTAAATTGAAGAAGAACCTGGTGTCTGTATTTGCCATGGAAGACAAAGGATTCAATGTAACTTTCTCTGATGGAAAGGTGCTCATGTGGAAGGAGAGCTTCAAGGAAGCTATCTCAATTGGTTTTAGAGTTGGTACACTCTACCAGGTTGGAGGGAGTCCGTTGGGAGCTATGACATGCGATACTATCCGACAAACCGAACTATGGCACCGGAGATTTGGACACCTTCATTAAAAGGCCCTTCCCGAAGCAAGGAAGGTGGTGACAGGGATGCTTGAATTTGGAAATAATCATGAAGGTGTATGTAAGGGCTGTGCTGAAGGAAAACATACAAGGGGACCTTTCCCCTCAAGTGTCACAAAGACATCTGATATATTGCAACTGGTCCATTATGATCTATCTGGTATGCTGCCCGTGACATCCCTGGGGGGATGTTCTTACTACATGACATTCACTGATGTATTCTCTCGTAAAACCTGGATATACTTCTTGAAGAAGAAGGATGAGGCTTTCATGTGGTTCCGTACCTTCAAAGCCTTGGTGGAAAATATGACCGAAAAGAAGATCAAGATTTTGAGGACCGACAATGGCACTGAATATGAGTCAAATGAGTTCAAAGACCTTTGCAGAGAAGCTGGCATTAAGAGGGAGACTACCACTGCATATACTCCTGAGCAGAATGGTGTTGCTGAACGCAAGAATAGGACTATTGTGGAAGCTGCTCGTGCCATGCTATGTGACCAGGGTCTACCGAAGTTTCTGTGGGGAGAAGCTGCAAATACTGCTGTGTATATTCAAAACCGATGCCCTCATTCCGCTCTGGACTCCAAAACTCCCGAAGAGGTTTTCACTGGTAAGAAACCTGATGTCTCACATTTTAGAATTTTTGGATGTCCCGTTTACTTTCATGTGCCGAAAGAAAAGAGAAGTAAGCTGGATGCTTCTGGGAAGAAAGGAATGTTTGTGGGCTACAGTGAGACTTCTAAGGCCTATAGAGTCTATGTACCTAGTCAAAGGGAAGTAGAGATAAGCCATGATGTCACTTTTGACGAAGATGCTTCCCTGAAGAAAGTAGTAGATCTTCCAAGATCTGGAGAAAATCATGAAGAAAGGCCTAGAAATCAAGAAGAACCGCAGGATGAGACAATGCCTGATATTGAAGGACCAATGGACCCTATTGATCCATCTCCTTCACTGGGAAAGAGACCATCATGGCTCAGGGACACCCTCGAAGATGTTGAGGGTCATGCTGCCCCAAGGGGGACATTCCGAGAAAGCAAGAAGCCGTGTAGATACCAAGGGTATCTAGCTGCCATGAGTACTATTGTACAATCTGAACCTGGATCTTTTGAGGAAGCCGTAAAGCATCAAGTTTGGAAGGATGCTATGCACGAAGAATATGAGTCCATAAAGAAGAATGATGTCTGGGATGTGGTCCCGAGACCGAAGGACAAATCTGTTGTCACCGCAAAATGGCTCTACAAGATCAAACATGGATCTGATGGGAGTGCTGAAAAGTTCAAGGAAAGGTTTGTTTCCCATGGATTCTCTCAAAAGGAAGGAATTGACTATGATGACATATTTTCACCTGTGGCACGATATACCACCATTCGATCCATCATAGCCCTTGCTGCTACACAAGGATGGAGTCTTCATCAGATGGATGTCAAGACCGCCTTTCTGCATGGTGCAATAAAGGAAGAGGTGTATGTCGAACAACCTCTGGGATTTGAAGTTCAGGATCAAGACACTCATGTCTGCAGGTTGAAGAAATCCCTCTATGGGTTAAAGCAAGCACCCAGAGCTTGGTACGAGAGGATGGATAGTTACTTGATGAAGCTGGGCTTCACTCGAAGTAATGTTGATCCGAACAACACAAAAAACTGAGTTGTGCGGAAAGCTCTCATTCTAATCCTTGTATGTGGAGCGACCTCTTCTTGACGAGTGCGGCTCTCTCATTCATCAATATGAAGGAGCTCGGCTATTTGAAGTAGAGATGAGACCTGAGGTAATTACCTACTTCCCTAGGCACAGAGGTACGAAAAGGAACACAGAATATTTTCCTTTCTCGAGAAAATACATTGTGAAAACTGCTGAAAGATTTGGGATGGTGGTGCAGCAAGTCCGTGTATCGACACCGATGGAGCTCAACTTTAAGAAGTTGGGTGGCAGCACTGCTAGGCCCGTGCTAACGAATCCTACTGAGTATCGTCAACTCGTAGGGGCCCTGATGTTCTTAGTGAACACCTGTTCGGACGCATGTTTTTTAGTGAACACTTTGAGTCAACAGATGGTTGAGCCTCATCATTTTCACTGGGTTGGTGCCAAGAATCTTCTGAGATATCTTCGGGGCACGATAAACCATGGGCTGAGATACACTGCCGGGAGTGTGACACTCCGTGGATATACTGATGCCGATTGGGCTGGTAGTGTGGTGGATCGTAAGAGCACATCGGGATGCTGCTTCAATCTTGGTTCTGCTTCGATCTCATGGATGAGCAGGAAGCAGAAGTCGGTGGCTTTGAGCACCGCGAAGGTCGAATACATTGCTGCTAGTATGGCCTGTTGTGAAGCAGTTTGGTTGTGAAAGCTCTTTAGTGAGATGTTTGGGCATGTGCTAGATACCACTGTGATACTCTGTGATAATCAGACTGGGATTCGTATGACTGAGAATCCTGTGTTCCACGACCGATCCAAGCATATTGATATTAGGTACCACTTTATCCGGGATATGGTACAGCGAGGCGCCGTAAGGCTCGATCATATAGGAACTGATGAGCAGGTCGCGGATATTCTCACTAAGCCCCTGGGAAAGGTCAAGTTCCTAACCTTCCGTGAGAGTCTTGGTGTCGTGGAAAGACCCTATGATGTGGGTCCTGTTGGACGATGAGCTCTGGGAGCTCTGGGGGGCTTTGGGGATAGCTTCTCGGAGCTATAAGCACTCATAATGCTTCTGCCCCACCCTTGTGATTATTGAGTTGGTTCACCACTCATTTATCTGTGCCCCGTATGCATCCTACCCATTGAGTTCAGGGCTCATGGGAAGTACCTCTCATTTGGCCAATGAGGTGGGAAAAGCTAGAGACTAGTAGCAAAGACTAATGGATGCATCAAAGATTTTCGTACTCTCTATCTACGATGGCACGGTCCAACCACTTGATCTAGGATCAAGTATAGTGAGGTACGAAGACTCTTGAAGGGTCGGATAGACAACTTGAGTTGGTTGGAGACTCTTTGTGAGTGGAAAAGTAGTGAGAATGGGACCTCTGCAACTCGGGTCGGATGGGCCAACTGAGTTGGATGGAGACTCTTGTGAGTACGGTAGAGGTTTGGAACCTCTGGACTGATTATGTCAGTCGGGGGATGATGTCTTTGTGACTGACCCACTTCTGTTCTGAAATAAAGAGGCCAGAAAAGCAAGTTACGGCGGGATGACGCACGATGTTTGATTGCACTGATGGATGGAGTTCTCCCTAGTTGAGAGGGAGTATTAAATTTGGACAACTAGGTCCAAACTCCATGTTATGATGCTCAGATTAAGAGGCTAATATTTTTGTTGGATTCCTCTTTCGGAGAGGTGTAAAATCCATATATAATATGTCTTAATCCGATGAGCAGAACATTTATTTTGAATTTATTATTCTTAATAAATTATATGTGCAGGTCGGCCTTAAGGTTTCACACCCCCAACAGATGTGTCACACGCCCCAATGATGGATATAAATACAGGCAAAGTTGGAGAGCATTTCATCACAACACAACTCACAACATCTTCTCTCATCTGATTTAGTACGAGCTCCTTGGAGGCAGTTGCGTGTGTGAAGAAGGAGGAACGAATACTGTCTTGTTTGAGCTGAAGAGGCAATTACTGTGACTAGGGTTTCAAAGAAGTTTGTTAACGTGACTTTGATCGACATGAGTCCGAATAGGCTAAAAATTTGTTAGGAAGTTCGATTTTGAACGTCTTGTTTCGCTTTGATAAAGGTCAAAGAGTTGGCCAATACTGCTGCTAACGATGGCTTTTATCTTCTTTGTATTTTCTAAGCAATGGTGACACAGAGTTGACTTGGGTTGGCTAGTTTAACGGTTAAATTATTTAACAGCACATTAGGTTAGCCGACCAAGGAACTATTTAGTTGAAGCATCTTGTTAGCCGCCGTAAACACCACATTTTCGATTTCGTTTGCTCTTCTAAGATCCTTATATATATGTTCTATACGCATTTTACTTAACTATACATGCCAGTTGCCTTCAGAAAAAGTAAGTTGATCCAAGCATAGAACATCTACAAAATTTTACAGACACTAGCGAGCAATGTAGGAAATTTTGTCCACATGTTGTGGCTAGGAGGGTTCAAAATCATTCGAATTGTAACAGCAAGGTGTCCATACCTTAGTTTTATGTTACTTTAGAACAGTTAGAATCAGTAGAAATCGAATAGATTTAGCTCCAGTCCATCTGTCATGTTTTAGTTAATTCGAATAATTTGTAGTTATGCTTTCGGTTTACCAAAAACGGTCCTCATAGAGGAATCGTAGAGACATATGTTGATGTATAAATGTAACCCCCGGATTCGTTGAAGGGGGAGATTTCCATAGTAAAGATTGTGTGTGTTAAGCAATTTTTTCTATTGAAAATATTTCGATGGTTGTTGATTATCAGTGTCGAGTAGTGGGCATATTGTTTTTGTGTATACAATTGCTTAATTTTGAAGTGCTCGAGCCTCTAGCATTGTGTTAATTGGATGAAGAATCTGCTGTGTTGAACCTCCGTTCTATGTCTGTAGTCATGTATATAATCCCCCTCTGAATCTTCGAAGTGGGCCATAATGACAACATAGGAACCCAAGAAATGAATGCATTTTGCCTTAACTGATGTGTTGAGCCATATGTGTGCACTCTATAGCATCGTTGTGAGCCTTTCCTGAAAGCGGAATCCTCTTACGAGTGAAACCATGTATCGAGGTTAGGCCTTGAGTCTGTGAGTCGAGAGATTAGAAGGATAGTGTAACCCCAGTGTAACCTGTGGTCACGTACTGTTTAAAATCGGGAAGTGGTATTGATCGCACCGTTTTCGTGAGATAAGTGGTATTCTCCGATTGGGAGCGATTCCACAGAGTGGTTGACACGTAGCATAAGGTGGGACCCCAAAAAACCGCTTTTCCGTGTGCCATCGCACATTAAATTTTGGCTAAGAGGGCCATGCGATATCGACTAACACTGTCAATATGGAGGAAGGCCAATCGAATGGTGATCGCGTTCGGAAGTAGCGTGAAGGATAATCTAAGGTATCAATGTTTAAAAGAGTGAACCGTCGATTATATGTGTGGGCCCGGAATATATTAAAGTCATTTACTTGGAAAATGTTGGGTTATTAAAGTAAGATAGAGGGATTAATGTTGGAAGGTATAAGGTGGCGCATTGGAACTATTACAGAATTATATTGAGGGAATACATTGAGATTTCCAAAGTAGCGAATATATTTATTTGTCAATTTCTCCGAAATTGATAAATAAACTTACAAAAGAATAAAAAAGAAAATGCTGACAGAACTACTGTAGAGAGACTAGCTCTCCTTAGGGGGCTCAAATTCAATTTTTTTTCTGTCATATAATAGCAGAAGAAATGACTATAGAGGAGGAGAAGCTCAGTTTGTGACTTAACATAATCCAAATTCTCAAAAGTATTCTTGGTGCGTCAGGAAGATCAGGATCAAAATGGCTTTCAATGGCTTGATATTGGAGTATGCACTCGAGTGTAGTTCCAATTATATTGCGTGGAAAGACAGGATGGAGGCAGTAACGGAGGACAATGGGTTCAAATAATTCATTGATAATGACATTCCCAAACCCACTGCAGTAGATGCCACAAATATTGATGCTTGGCAAAGGAAGGTTGCAAAGGCGAGGAGGATCTAATTGGAGGGAGTATGAGACCACATTGTCTCAAGTCTCCATGGAAAAGTGACTCCATATGAAATGTGGAAGGCTTTGATAGATTTGTTTCAGAGAAAAAATGACCAGAGAAAATTGGCACTAAAGGACAAGCTCAGGAAAATCAAAATGGAGAAAGATGACACTATTCTGAAATATTTAACCAAGTTTTTCCAATTTCGAGATGAGCTTGGGAGCATCATAATTACTGTCGTGGATGATGACTTGGTGAGCCTAACTCTTCTAGGCCTTCCCAAGGGTTGGCATAGTTATCTGGACTCTGTCAATGGGAGGGACAAGCTACTAGATTAGGAGCGACTTTAGTCGGATTTGGTGCAAGAAGAATTTAGGTGGAATACCAGGGATGGATCCTCATCCAAGATGGATGATAAAGAAAATTATTCCTTGGTTTTCAAGGAAAAAAAATGGCAAGGAAAGCAATATTATTACGAATTTGAGACCGGCGAAGAAGGCAAGGAGCGCGACATGTCCAGAGTGAAGTGTTTTCACTATCACGAGCATGGAAATTATGCCACTAATTTTCCACAAAAGAAGAAGAACAAGAAGGCTTCAGGATTTGCAACTGGTGAGGCTTTGGCCTCACAATTTGAGTTGGAATTTTGGCTCATCGCATGCATGGTGTCAAGTGCGATGGGATCAGTGCGGTACTTGGATAGTGGTGCATATTTCCACATGACGGGAGACAAAGAACTCTTCAGTAGCTTGGAGGATAAGGACCTCCAGATGCATATTGAAATGGGTGACAACGGAAGGTAGAGCGCTACTGGGATTGGTATAGTTACTTTCGAGAGACAGTTAAGTAAACCATTTTTATTAAAATATGTAATGAATGTACCATGGTTGAAAAAGAATTTAGTTTCAATCGCAATGTTGGAGGATAGAGGCTATGATGTTGTTTTCAGTGAAGGGAAAGCTTTCCTTCGAGAAAAAGCCACAAGACAAGCCAAGAAGATTTGGATTCATGTCAAGAATCTCTATAAAATTGATGTAGATGGATGCACATCATTGGTGGGTAAAGCAAACAGAGTGGTGAGCTGGGATGAGGGTGAGATACACCATGTAGCTTTGAAGGTCATGCAACAGATTTCTACGAGGCTTCTAAAGGGTACTCTTGTTAATATAGACACATGCAATGGATGTACCATGGGGAAGTGTGAGAAAATCATATGATTGTCCCTTGAGAGGGAGCTTGATTTGCATGGAGATGAGGAACTCTTGGTTCCAAAGGATGAGCCTTAAGATGTGGAATAACCACATGCGGAGGACGATGGAGTGGGAGAAACCACTCAAGCAGAGACCTCCAGGAGGGGGAAATTTCGAGCCCGAAGGGCAAAGGGAGCAGCTATACCTCCAGGTGTGAGGTGGGGCGATGTGCAAATATAATCCCAAGAAGAAATTTAGGTAGGGTCCATTGAGATGGTCTGTCTCATGGATCAAACCTAGCTACAAGAAGCCCAAAAAAAACAGTAGCAGGAAGGATCGGTTATATTAATACTGTTAGATGTCAGGAAGACATAAATCAAAGTGATAGGTGTCAGATAATGGAGCGCAGATCATAGTTGGCAGCAGTGCAGAGTGCATAGTTGTAGATGTAGGCAGTGCAGAGAGTCCAATAGACATGTGTAGTAGGATCCAATGGCCAGAAGAATCTGATGACAGATGCATTATACTGATTCAGTTCTTTGGAGGCTATTCAGTTTCAGAAGTGTTGCATACAAGAGTTTGATGCGAACAACACTAGATAAGTGTTTCATGCAAGAGTTGCATGTGCAAACAACACTAGAGAAGTGTTGCATGCAAGAACATTCCAAAGCTACCGGATCAAGACATATTGATTCCTTTCTTGTTGAGAGGGAGTGTTGAAATTTGCAATAAGAAATAGTGAAATTGGCATCCATAAATAACATCCAGAAAATGGCATCCAGAAATGGCTACATGGAGGCTTTTGATTTAATTATTTCTTAATTAAATTAGAAGAAATGTGTGTCAAATATATTCATCCCCTAAATAAATTGGACAATAAATTATAATATTATCTCATAATCACTTGTAATAGTTAACTAAGTGTGATGGACTCAGCTAGCTCATGAAATTCGAGTTGAGGGTGGTTGGTGAGGCATGTAGAGTGATTCTATGTTTTTTAGAGTCCAAGTTGCAGTTAGTGTATTAGTTTAATGCATGAAAAATAAGCTAACTTAATTAAGCGAGTTAAAGTTAGTCTAACTAGTTGTAATTGATTGTTAGACTAGTGAGAGGTCAAGTGAATTAAATCATATTTAATTTACATGCAATAATATTTGAAGTGACTGATGATTTACTATTAATATCTGCATGCATGTGAGTTCTGATGAAGACCCACTTGAGACACAGGTTAAAGGGAAGTTATCTATAAGTTGTATTTATAGAAAATTGCCTGGGCACAATTATATACACCATAGGATGGCCATGATGTATTTCACAGTTAAGGAAGGATAATTATCCTAATTAATATGGATTAATTTCCTAGGGATTGCGTGAGCAAGGTAGGCTAAAGACAGGTTGATAATTTGCTATGTGTTGGATCGATTTTGTATGGATCAGTGTGAGACAGTTATGAGAGTGGAGGAGACTCTTGTGGGAAGAGTGCATTGTAATTGTTTCATGATTCCTTGGTGAATATACAATAGAAGATAGAGGTGTTTTGAGTAGCAAGCTTTCCCTTGGAAAATAATTGTATTGTGGTTTGGTTTTCTTCTGTCTTTACTTGTTGTGATTGATGGTTCTATTTATTTTCTGCAATTTATTTGTAGAAGTATTCAGTATCTAGCTTTAGTACATTGTTTGATCATATTGAATCCATTAATATAGATATGTTTGTATAATTTATCTAGCTTCATCCAACCTCCCTAAGTTTCACATAGTAAGGTCTCAGTCCTCTAGTTGTGATCTTGTTGCTTGGCACTACACAATGTGAAGTTCCTGCCTTGTAGGACAGTCGTACTGCATAATTTCTATAACCAAGCCTTGGCCTTGACCTCTGGAATTGCATAGCCATGAGCCCCAACCTCGCTTGAACTATGCACTTCTCAAGTTCAAGCCTCAAGCTCAATCTGTGAGCCCTTGAACTGCATAGGTGTGTAATAGTCTGACCTTCGTAGTCCCCCAGAACTGTGCAGTGAGCTCTCTGAGTGCCCGTCCCTCCAGCCAATGTCACTAGCTTTGGAAAATACGTAGTATTATTCCTTAGCCCTAGATGAAGTGCACACTGTGAAAACTCAAGGATCAAGGCTTGCCATTTCCTACCTGAATTGTGCAATTGCATAGTACCTAAGCCTCCCTTCCCAACCTGCCACTTGTTTCAGGCTTAGTTTATGGATGAAAATGCATCATCTTACTACGGGTTTTTGGATTGATGTCATCTCGTCATGAGTGAATTAGAGACATATGTACCTTATGATTCCATGTAAATATGGTGAAGAAAGAGAAGGAGGATGAAAATATGTTGAAAGACACCTTTGTAGTTGAGCATGAAAGTTGATTGATGTAGAGAAAGTAAAGGGACACAAGTTTGCAATCACCACCCAAGACATGAGATCATTGAAGATACCCTATCACCAAGCCATGTGGAGGTGAAAAGGAGACACTCAAGACACAACAACAAAAATGGATTAATATTGCCACATCATCAAGAATTCCATGTCAATAGTGTCATGTTATGTCATGCCATGAGTTTCTATATACAACATCATTCTGTGGACCATGTAATTTGTCATTTGAAATATATTGTAAATTGAAAGTCTAATGGAAACATTTAGAATATGAAGAGTCATGTAAGTTGAAAAGTCATAGGAAGTCAAACAATCACAAGGGTAGTCAAAGAGTCACAAGGGAGGTGAAGCATCGCCTATTGGTTATATAGACACCCTTATTGTATGAGAAAAAAACTTTTCACCTTGGCTCCTCCCGCCAGATATTAGAGAGACAAGCTAGTTCTTTTGAGGAGCAAGGAGGGTTGCAATGCTCCACTAATGGAGCGACTCATGTTCATTTATCCAAGTGTCTTGGAACTTTCGCTTAATATCAGAAGCCCTATGGGCCACCACATTCTTCATGTATGAATTATGGATATTTGTAAGACTACTATGTGAATGTTTGTAATTCATTTTTTCTTTCATTTGTGCTAAAGTAGTTTAACTATTTCAGTTATTTTGGTACTTATCATATTGAGAATGTGTTGTAATTTCTATCATCGTTGTCACATCCTTGTGGACTATTTTGCTGGATATTAGACAAATCTTCCTTATCATATTGGTCTCAATGATTGTTGTTTCTGTGTGGACTATTCTCCTTGATGTTGTATGGACCCTTCTTTTTGATGTGTGTCTCTACTAGGGTTGTACTACTAACTCTCTCTTAGAGGCTCACTTTTCCTCCCCTCCATGGTGAAAGAGCTTTGACACGCATGCAATCGAACACTCACGAGGCAGACCCCCCTTGCTTTTGGAAGGTGCATGTGCAATCCTCTCTCTTTCTAACAGTTGGAGTCAAGGAAAATCTATAAGAATACATGGCAACTAGACTGATATTCTAGATGGGGCTCCTAGTCGAAACAATGTGAGGTCTAATTGGGACTTCACATCAGGGAGATCCCTTGGTTGATGGATTTCCAACAATTTCAACACATAGTCAAAGAACCAGGTACATATTACCATTTCTATTGGAATGGTGGGACAATATCTAATTTAATAACGCTGAGATCATCGCTCTGTGTGGTTGTGTATCAACCACATAGATTTATATGGAGACTCTTGAGTGGTCATTGCTTGGGTGTTGAGGATAAATAAATATTGTGAGGTCTATCAATATGTTCATAGATGTTTTTTAGAACCACACTTTTAAACATATCTACTGAGAACATAATACTATCGTAGATTCCTTATACAAATATGTTTGCAACATTCCTCATAGAGTGATCTCTTTCACAACTTCCTACAATGGCTCTCTTCATCAAGTGGGAAATATTCAAATAATCGTAATATTAAGATAAACATTCTTTTTTATTGAGAATGGGCCGTTTTTTATAAAAAATTCCAGAGAACATTGTATTACCCATTTGCTGTGAAACAAATATATCACTTAATAAAATAGATGTAATTTCTATGGAAAACAAAAAAGTTTAAGAATTTTAAGGTACATGAGTTATATCGTTATGTAAATGGTAAATGTAACCAACTTTTTACAGTAGAAAGAGATGGATCAACACACGGAATTTTCCTCTACCAAAAGAAGCTCTGGACCACCAAAGGAATTCTGTTCTTCCTTTTGCTTAATAGTTTTGCCCTTCGCTAAACTGTGTCCCCCCAATTCTTATCTTCTCAGACCTGTAGCAATGAAGATAGCCGTGCAACATCGTAGCTCACAATCCAACAATCAGATGGCTCGCAATCCGGAACCCTTGCATGCTCTTGTGCTCCCATACCCAACGCAGGGTCACATAACTCCCATGATGCAGTTCGCCAAGAAGCTTGCTTCCAAGGGTGTTACAGTCACCTTCGTTACCACGCACCACAGACACCAGCAGATCACTAAAGCTAATTCTCGCAGTGCTGCACAAGAAGATCCTATTGAGCAAGAAGCCCGTAATCTTGGTCTGGATATTCGCTCTGCTCAAATCTCCGATGGCCTACCACTGGATTTCGATCGGTCTGCCAGATTCACCGAATTTATGCGCTCCGTGGATAACATGGCAGGAGAGTTGGAACGGCTCATTCACAATCTCAACAAGGTGGGGACTACCATATCTTGTGTCATAGCCGATACTATAGTTCCCTGGTCATTTGAAGTCACAAAGAAATTAGGTATTCCCTGGATCTCGTTTTGGACACAGCCTACTTTTCTTTATTCAATCTATTATCACGCACATCTGCTGGAGGATCTCCGCCACTCTCTTTACGAATCAACCGGTAGGGTTTCTACGTGCTTTAAATAGTTTTTCGTTCGAAAATTGCAGATATATCTGAGCCCGTCCTAATCAGTAGGCAAGTATTTATTCACATCTGAGTTTTCTTTACTTTTATTTCAAAATCTAATTATATCACTGGGATTTTCCTGCAGCTGATGAGGGTAGCATTTCCATTGATTTTATTCCCGGCGTCCCAACCCTAGAAACAAGAGATCTGCCGTCGTTCTTGCGCGAGAGAGACGCAGATTCACAGTACATTCTTGAAGTGCTACGTAAGTCCTTTCAAGTAAGTCGCGAAGCGGATTGGGTTCTCGGCAATTCTTTTGACGATATCGAAAGCAAGGCTGTGAGTTTGAACCCTCCGGTTTTGCATGTTGGCCCGTTTCTTCCATCGGGTTTTCTGAACGATGAACATTCCAAGGACCTAAGTGTTGGAACGAGTATTTTGGCACAATATGACTGTTCCGAGTGGCTGGATGCAAAGCCTACTGGTTCCGTTATATACGTTTCCTTTGGGAGTTTGATTCATGCGACCAAGGCTCAGCTGGAGGAAATAGCGATGGGTTTCAAGGACAGCGGACAGTTGTTTCTCTGGGTTCTTCGTCCGGACATAGTCGCTTCAACAGTCTCAGACTGCTTACCCGACTGTTTTCTGGATGAGATCAAGGAGCAGGGGCTGGTTGTTCCATGGTGCAATCAGCTGCAAGTGTTATCCCATCCCTCCGTTGCGGGATTCATTACTCACTGCGGATGGAACTCGATGCTTGAAAGCATAGCTCTTGGAGTTCCCATGATAGGGTTTCCATTTTGGGCAGATCAATTCACCAACTGCAAGCTCATGGCCGATGAATGGAAAATTGGATACAGTCTGAAAGGAGGAGGTCAGGCGGGAGATGACAGGCTGATACTGAGGGAGAATATATCGAACGCTATCAAAAAGTTGTTCGGTGATTAAGGGACAGAGGTGAAGAAAAATATGGAGGCTTTAAGAGACTGTGCCAGGACTGCAGTACGTGATGGAGGATATTCGGATAAAAACATTGAGAGCTTTGTAGAAGGTTTGAAGGGGAAATGTATCAGTAAATAACTTAAAGAAAAAAGATAGTGAACCGGCTCAATCAGTGTAAGAGAGATACATTGTGAGACCTCTTCAGATGGATCGGTCTATGCTTTATAGATCCATGCTTTGTCCTATTTCCCTATCGTCATTCGTATTGCCGTGTGAATGCCAAATACTATAAATTTATAATTAATTTTATACATTCTGATTTATTAAGTATTTAAGAGAATAATATAATAATAAGATTATATATCTATGATGTCACTTATTAATTTTTAATAAAATTAATACATATTAGTTTTCTTTTTTTTAAGTATTACTTGATTTATTTTAAAATTTTATTTTAGTATTAATAATAGGTGGTTTTTTTGGAATATATTTTTTGTTCATGCATGGTGGAAACATAGAATCAAGATTAGATTAGAAGGAAGATGGGGATGAAGCAAGGGTTAGTGAGGGAGTGGTAACCAAAAAAAAAATATAGAAAGATCACAAAATAAGAGGGGTACCTCAAGCCTAAGGCTAGAGCTTATGGTGTAGTCATGAATGAGGGGTACATGGAAATGTTCAAGAAAAGAGGTGTGATTATGCAATTACAAATGACGACAACCCAATTCCCAAGTTGATTCCAAATGGAAACCCAAACAATGGTTTATTGAGGTTAAAAATTCAAATAGCAAAAGCATCACATGATAGTGCAAACTCAACTCAAATGAGAGGAGATAAATAATGAGAGTGAGTAAGTTCAAGGTAGGATTTAAAACCATATCATGCCAAGATGAAAAGGAAAACAACAATAAATGTGTTTGTAGGTCATTGCAACACCACTTAATATCATTAAATTGTCATGGCAAGTACTTTCTAGCATGCACCCTTGCATTAGTGCTAGGGTTGATGGTCAAAATGACACCACCCACATGTCACATTGCTTTCCCTCCCACGCTATACATTGAAGCACCCCTAGCCTTTTAAGTAATAAAAACTATGATAGTTTAGGAACACTCTTAACACATTCCAAATTATTAAATTCAATATTATTAGACATTATCCATCAACATCATCATATAATTGAATACTTTGATGTAAACGTATTTGATATACCTTGTCAATGAAAATCATAGTATGAAATTACAAGTAGTTAACCACTAAAACTAGCCTACAATGTTTTAGTGTGATCATGCCCATGTAATGTAAGAAAGGAGAAAATTTTCTTTACCACAACATTTATGTTTTAACAAGCATCATATTCTACTACTTTTTATGATTGTTGAACTATAATATTAGTGAGTAGATGTCATTATGCACTTATCCATCTTGATTTCCAGGATTGGGTTAATTGTAAGTAGGTTTTAGTATCTACATTTCATGTATGGGATTAAAGGATAAGAAATTTTAGATATAACTCTTTGGTAGCCTTAGAAAAGCTAAAAAATGGTTTTGGATTTTTAATCGATATTAATGAATAATTGAAATTTCTTTTCCTGTCCTTGAATATGACATATAACTAGTTTCAATTATCTAAGAGATTGTTGTTCTTACAAATAAATAAATATCTTAAAAACACATGATCCAAAAGTATCATGCATGATAGGAGGTTTTCCCTCCTTTGTTGGGAAAAATACTGAGAGAGAGCGGGGGGAGGGGGGGGGTGTGGGTGAATTAGTATTTATAACTTACTTAAAACTTTTACATTTTCCTTACTGATTTCTATACACGACTTTAATGAACCCAACTAGCGTATACACGAGGATATCCTTAAGAAAACTTGCGTATGACCAAATATCTTATTATGCAGATAATTCTTTACTTAAATCAGTGTATCATTCATTCATCAGATGTCTATTAAACAATAAGCATGTGCAATAAGAACCAAATAAATCATCACACATAATAAATACACATGAACACCAGGATTTTGAGGTGGAAACCAAATTTGGGAGAAAACCATCGCTATTGTCGTCTTTGTCTTCAATATTTATTATATGGAAAACTGCTTACATTATTGTACTGATGCAAACTCATATCAGTACACAGGCATCTACCTGTAGAAGGCTACAACCTTCTCTCATTCTTTAGCTGCTAGTGGAAGGGAGCTCCAACACTCAGGACCACTGCAGACCACGTTTCATCAATTTTCACACTGGATCCCACAAATTCAATACAACACTTCATAAAGATCAACACCAACAAACTTAACCCAAATTTCAATCAGAACCGTGAGATCACTGTAACTAGAACACATTAATAAACCCAGATCTCAGAATCAGTATGAAAAATCAATCTCAACCCTCACTGAGAAATTATCTTAAAATACATACGACACTTCACTTTACTGATCCCACGTGTATACGCACTTTCTGTCACACCAACCTACGTATAGATCCGAGAATACTGAATTTTTCAAAATATGATTAGTCTTAGAACCAGATGTGAGGCTTTCAGTGAGATAGTTTTTTAGTATTGCAGAACCCTTAATTAGTCAGTCATCATTAAACATATTCACTCACTTATTGGTCATATTTGTACATATTCAACTTAATAGCATATACAGTATTCAAGAAACCCAGATCTACATGAAGACTTCATTGACAGAAAATAGAAATACAACAGTAAATAAGCAGATAACCTCTCCAGCAAGCTTAAAAAAACCTTGACTTCCATACACGCTTTGGCTGAGACAAAGCCGTGTGTATAAGCGCTTTCACTGTGATGAACTAGCGTATAGGTATATAAATGTTGTTACTGCAGAAAGATGTAGATCTATAAAATTACTCAGATTTCTTTGCTTCACTTCAACAACCATGCTCCAGGTCCCAGATTCACACATCACATAATCATATCATGCAAGTACATAGTCATTTCAGGTCTAGAGATCTTGATCCAGAATTGTATCCAAGTGTGCATCATAGATTGAGATCTACCAATAAAACCGAGTTCATCCCATGCAGATATACTTCAGAGAGAAATATTCAATAAAAACCCTTACATATGCACACCCTTGCACTATGATCTTCCTCTCCTTATATAAGATTATCCTTTATCAATACCATGAGCCAAAACACCACACAAGTGTCGATGGTATTCTTGGACGAAATAAAATAGATGATACACCGCTCAATATTGTGGGTTAATACCATGGTAATGCCCCTTGGTATCATAATTTTAGAGTGCAAAAGGTATACATGACTTGGATTCTTGATACTCACATGTATGCGAGACTTATCTTCATAAAAAATGCGTATATAGTAATTCTGGATGTATATACAGGTTGCCTGTATAAAAAGTAGCGTATAAATTTACCTCATACATGGGTTGCCTTCATCAAACCTGCGTATACATTGAGAAATATTTCATGTTTCATTTCTTTGGCACTTAATAGAATTCCTTTTTCTATCACATCTGAATTGACCTGTACAAACATCATTTTTACATCTTTAACAAATAGGTTGCTTATGAAAAGGTAACTCATCAAGTAGGTTTCCATCAAGGACAACATATTGCATCATATTGTCAACAATCTCCCCCTATGGACTTGACGACAACCGTGATGGTGTTTGATTACCACAATAGATAGATACATTAATAATAACCATTATTAAAACACCAAAATACTCTCCCCCTTTGACATTAAGGGAAAAGGGCGAATCAATACCGAAAAAAGGTTTCTCTTTCCTTGTAGAAAGAAGAGATCTGTAGATTTGATGTTCACTATTTTTAACATGCTCCCCCTGAGTTCATGCTAAATCCTTAGAAATATTTTTCAATGAAGTACATGACTCTATAACTCAACCGAGTATGACCTTTCCTATCACCAAGGACTCATACTTACATCAATTATCCAACCAAGTAGAATTACGTATTTGACTCAACTACCCAATCAAGTGGGTTTACAAATTTGAACAAGTCCTTACATGACTGAATATAACAATTTTACATCATAGGTCTCAACATGACCTTTTCATCAAATTAAAGATATGAATTTTTATAACCAGGACCAAAAGTTCTCAAGAGAGTGATCATAAATAAAAAACCAATAAGAATGCCAATAATGCATCCTTTTCAATAAGGCAGGTGCTCCCCCTAAGCTTGTGCATCCTAAACACCTTCAACAACCAATTCATCAAAGCATCTTCATCAAGGAGATAAATATGAAATAAAGGTATATTAATATGAATACTTGAAAAACAATAGAGATTACCCAACAACACCATAGAATGTTCTAAAGGTTGACACAAAGGATTTCTATCAGCAAAAACTATACGCGGTTTTATGCATAGAAACTCACGTATATACGCAATTCGCCTTTATGAAACCAGCGTACCAAATTTAATATTATGAAATTAAGGAGATTCGATAAGAGAGGCAGAGACAACTCCGAGCTTATGTCTGAGATATTCAAATGCTTCTCTGGGAAGAGGTTTAGTAAATATATCTGCAACTTGTTCTTTGAAGGGAACATACTCCAATTTATCCTTTTGTTCAAGCACTTGTTCACGTAGGAAGTGATACTTGATAGGAATGTGCTTGGTCTTGGAATTCATAACAAGATTTTTCGAGATACTAATGGCACTTGTATGATCACATAGAATGGAGATGGGAGGTGAAAATTTGATTTGAATATCTTGTAATGTCTACATCATCCAAAGAAGTTGTGTGCAACATGATGTGGCAGCCACATATTATGCTTCTACTGTAGATAAGGCAATAAAACGTTTTTTCTTTCTGAACCAAGATACTAATCAAGGCCCCATTTAGAATGCACTACCACTGGTGTTTTTTCGATCATCAACATTTCCTGCCCAATTCGAATCTGTGTAAGCATGAAGAGTGAGATTAGCATTCTTAGGATACCATAGACCAAATTCTTGAGTCCCTTGTATATATTTGAATATCCTTTTACAACCTAAAGGTGAGACTCTTTTGGATTAGCTTGGAATTTTCCAACAGTCCCAACTGCATGCATAATGTATGGTCTTGTCTGTTACACTTTATTTTGTCACCATGACATTTGAATGTCAATATAGGTTCATCATTACGTGTATTATTCTCCCTTAGAAGTTAAAAAATCCTAATGTTCCTAAACCAAGTTTTGGAATTGGAGAAAAGCTCATTAAAACCCTAAAAAGTCTAACTCTGCACTTTTCCTAGCCTTTGCCTGTGGATCCATAGATATTTTCTCTATAGCCTATAGCACATCCCACATGTTTTTCATATTGAACCTACGAACACTTGTAAACAATCAAATAAAGGAAAAAGTAAGTTCTGGAAGCCTAACTGGTCGAATATTTTCCCAACTGGAAGCTTCTAGAAGTGCGTAGAGGTTGAGCTTTATCCTCTACTCTATCCCTTCACTCATGTATTTTATCCCTTGGTATATGGAGCTCAAATCCCTTCATGAGAGGAATTCATTCCCCTCTTCATGGAACTGAAACTATCTCCATTTCCCTATAAATTGAGCTCATGTTTCAGTCTCAAGGGTAGATTGTAGCTTGTAGAAGGTAATTGCTGAAGAAATTTCCAAGAGAGCATACTCTCTATACTAGCCATTTTTTATATGAGAATGATCACACACTCATGTCCATAACTTTATGCTAGTTTGGAGAGAATAAGGCTTGTCAATCTGAGAGAGGAAAATTGTTTAGGACCCTGGAAGAACCTATATAACATCAAGGAAAAAGGTTGTAAGGTTACTTCTTATTATATAAGTTAATAAAAATGGATTCCATTTTCTCATTTTATTGTTCATGTATCTATTTGAGTATTTAAATTCTTGGATTCCTTGATCACTGAGATAGGTTAGTTTTTTCTCAATTATTATATCTTTCAGGTGCTTTTTATCCTTTTATATGTCTTTGATTGCAGGTTTCACATGCTAAAGTGACCTCTTTTGGAGTGACTGGATAGAAGATTTTAGCAAGAGTAGGACTTCAGGTAGGGGTACGTCCTCATACTTTGTTATTTAATTATTTTGAATCACAAATGATCTAGAGAAAATGGTTTGCATTTGGTTATTTGTTTCTAGATATCATTAGGAGACTAGGGAGATCGTTCTTGTCCGCAAGAATGATTTATCCACATAGCATTGTCCCAGTTACATAAAGTAGACTTCCAATCATGCATCTATACTATGGTTGATTCAAAATGGGAGAATCATCATGAGAACTGAGGTTACATCTAGTTACCATTTGATTACTCACGGGTTTGCATTTTTCCATCCCATACTTCTTCAGAATTTTCTTGAGATGTTTTTCTTGTGATAGAAATGTGCCATTTGTTGCATGTTGTAATTGTAAGCTAAGAAAATATGCTAGTTCCCCAAGTAAAGAAATTTCAAATTCTTGTTGCATAACAAAAGAAAAATTCTGACTCATGGACTCTTCATTACTTCCAAAAATGACTTCATCAATGTACACAACAATAATCAATAGTTTATAATTCTCTAATTTTGTGTATAAGTTACTGTTAGCAGATCCCTTTGTGAAACCTTGTTGTTGAAGATATTTTTCAAGACGATAGTACCATGCCCAAGGAGCTTGTTAGAGACCATATAAAGCCTTTTTAAGTTTACAAACAAGTTTTTCATCATTTCCCAGAATGAATCCTTATGGTTGTTATATATAAACTTCTTATTTTAGATCACCATTGAGGAAAGAAGATTTTACATCCATTTGATAAACTTTGAATTGTTGAAAACTTGAAAAAAAAATAAACATTCTTATGGCTTCAAGTCTAGCTATAGGAGCAAATGTTTCTTAAAAGTCTATACCTTCTTGTTGAGAATACCCTTTACAAACAAGTCTATATTTGTTTCTAATAACATCTCAATTTTCATTTGACTTGTTTTGGAATATCCATTTTTTTCCAATAAAATTTTTATCACGAGGTCTTGGAACCAATTCAGAAGTATGATTCTTTTCAATCTAATTAAATTCTTCATTCATGGCTTGAATCTAACATTCATCTTTGCTAGCTTGATTTACATTTTGTGGTTCAATAGTGGATAAAGATTCTAGATATCTAGGGTATCCTACAAGTGTTCTTCTCGTTTGGACACCTGATCCCTTTTCTCCCAGAATTTGGGATTCGGGATGATTCTTTTGAACATACCTGGATGGATATTTTTAAGATATATCTTCTTCTGGTGCTTCATTGGGTTCTCCTTCTATATTGTTTCTATTTGATGAGGGAAAACATCATCATCTTCATTTGTTGTTATTATTTTCATTTTAGGAGTTGTGAGAGACTCATCAATTACAACATCAATACATTCAACAATCTTCCAAAGTATTTTATTGTAACATTTATATGATTTACTTATAGAAGAGTAAATAATAAATATTCCTTCATCTACTCTAGGCTAAAACTTACCAAGTTTTTCATCATTGTTCTTGATAAAACAATTTCTTCCAAAAACTGTCAAATGCTTTACAGTGGGAAGATTACCATACCAGATCTCATAAGGATTTTTATCATTGTTTACACAAACATGATCGTTGTTAAGAATATTTACTGCGGTATGTGTTGCTTCTCCCTAAAAGGTATAAGGAGTTCTAAATTCATCAAGCATAGCACGAGCCATCTTTTGAACTATTCTATTAATTCTTTCCAACACGCCATTTTTTTGTGGGGTTCTAGTTACAGAAAATTGTCTTTCTATGCAATGATGTTCACAAAAATCAAAGAATTCATCTGATACATAATATCCTCCTCGGTCAAATATAACACATTTTATTTTTAGATCTAATTCATTTTCAACCAGAGCTTTGAAGATCTTAAAATTTTCAAATGCTTCATCTTTATGTTTTAGTAAACTCATCCAACACATTCTAGAGAAGCCATCAATAAATAGAATATAGTATTGTTCTCCACGAGGTATATTTTTCCTTACAGGTCCCATAAATCAACATGTATAAGTTCAAGAGGTTTACTTACTAATCCTTATTTGTCATTGAATTTCACTCTGGTTTACTTACTGAATTGGCATGATTTGCATATGGTACTTTCAGAAAAAGTGATGTTGGGAAGATTACGAACAACTTTGAGTCTACTAGATTTTCTTATTTGAGAAGCTCAAATGTCCCAATCTTCTGTTCCATAGCCAATTTTTTGAAGATTTACCTAAGTGGCATTTCTCTTGGCCACCTTTCAATACATACAGATTGCTTGGTGTTCTAGTTCCTTTTATTACCATTTTTCCTCTGTCAAGTTCACGTACTACACATTCTTTTGAACTAAAGACAACTTCATTTCCTTGATCACACATTTGACTTACACTCAACAGGTTATGCTTTAGTCCATCCACAGACATAAAATTGTTAGCTTTCACCTTTTCTTTTAGAAAAACATAACCTTTTCGTTTAATGACAGAAGGAGAGTCATTTCGAAAGGTAACATTATTTTCCTTCTCTAGAGCATTGTATGAAAGAAGTTTATTTTTATCACATGTCATGTGTTTTGAGCATCCGCTATCAATGTACCATTGATTTTCTTCCCCTTCTGCAAATAAATCTATGCCAAAGCTTTCAACCTATAAGTACTTCTTTCTCCATACCTTGGAATTTGAACGTATATGATCTTTTGGTTGAAGTTTGCTCCTACATTTAGATTCTTCATGTCCAAAGTTATTGCAATAAGAACATTCAATTTCATTTTGAAGAGGAGAAATTTTTTTACAAGTATTCTTCTTAATTCCAGTGTCATTTCTTTTCTTTCTTGCTTCGTTGGTCATGATGGTTTTGTATGCAACACATTGAGTATGACCAAAATTATGACATGAGAAACATTGTCCATTAAAGAATAAATTCTGTGATCATGAAACCTTCTATTTATGTTTACCTGCTGATTGATATTTCTGTTATTATTCTTCCTTGAATTGAAGTGGTCATGCTTTACTTCGGTGGTCTCTTTGTTCTTTTTATGAGTGAGAAAATGTTATTGGATGGATTTAGCTGCATTTAGATAGCATGGCGCTGAAGACTGAGAGGATTCTCCGATATATACACGACCACTATTTACAAGAGGAGAGTGTTGTACCTTGATAATTTCATCTAAGGTTTCAGATCCTTTAGCAAAACTAGGATTTGAAGTTTTCACTTTCTCAATTTCCTTTCTTAGACTTACTATTTCACATTCTAATTTCTCATTGTGCTTCTCCTTCTCTATAAGCTGATTTTTTAGAGTATCTATGACGATTTTGTTTTCTTCCAAACATATTTTGAGATGATTTATTTCTTCAAGAAAATAATTTTCTTCTAATGCATCCATAAAATTATATTTGGCATCACTACAGTCTTTTTCAAAATCCATGAGCAGTATCATATCTTGATCAGTTTCTCCTTATTCACTATTTGATAGACCATCACTATCTTCATGAGTATAATATCTTTTTCTATTGATAAAACGTTTCTGATTTCCTTTTTCCACTTCCTTTCATTTTTCATAGTTATTTTTATGGGGACATTTAGCAGCATAATGACCAACTATTCCACAAAAAAAAACATTTAAAAGGAAGATTACCTATGAAAATTCTAGTGCCAAGTTGTAGCTTCTTTACAAAATTTATCTCATCTTCTTCTGAAACATGCCCTGATACTTCTTGTTCTTATACTTCCTTTCCTTTTGTAGCAGCTCTAAACACAACTTCTTTGACTTTAGATGTACCTCCTTTCCTAATTTCACATGCAGTCAGAATCCCATGAAGTTGAACAACAATAAGAGTTTGTAGATCCTGCTTCTCTTCAATAGAAGACACTTTTGACTCGAATTTGGGAGATAGAGATATTAAAACCTTTTCTACTAGAGTAGTGTCAGTTATGGTTTCACCCAGATTTCTCATACGATTTACAATATCATCTAGACATAAAAATAAACTAGCAATGCTTTCGTCATTATGCATTCTGAGTTTTTCATATTCAATTCTCAGAGTTTGGAGTTTAGCACTTTTTACTTTGACATCACCTTCATAGCTTAGACTTATTTTATCCCATATCTCCTTTGTTGTATTCAGCTGCATGAATTTGACAAATTCTGATTCATTCAAACTTCCCAGTAATGCAATGATTGGCTTTGCATTGATTTCATAGTTCTTTCTTGCACTTGATCTATTGGAACTGAAGCTGGATATTGATAACCTCCTTCAACTATAACCCATACATCTGCTCCAAGAGATTGAACATAGGATCTTGTCCTTGTCTTCCATAAGATTGAATTGTTTCCGTTGAAGAGAGGAGGCACGATAGCTGTTTTCCCATCTTGATTGCTCATCTTAGCTGATCTTCCTTCTAGTGATTAAGCTTCTTTAGAAGGACCTCCTCTGATACCAATTGTTGGGAAAAATACTGAGAGGGGGGGAGAATTAGTATTTATAACTTACTTAAAACTTTTACTTTTTCCTTACTGATTTCTATACGCGACTTTAATGAACCCAACTAGTGTATACACATGGATATCCTTAAGAAAACTTGCGTATGACCAGAGATCTTGTTATCTAGATAAATATTTAGTTAAATCAGTGCACCATTCATTCATCAGATGTTTAGTAAGAAGTAATCATGTGCAATAATAACATAATAAATCATCACACATAAGCAATACACATGAACACCATGATTTTAAGGTGGAAACCCAATTAGGGAGAAAACCACCACCGTTGTCATCTCTATATTCAATATCTATTATATGGAAAACTGCTTACATTATTGTACTCATGCAGACTCATATCAATATGCATGCATCTACCTGCAGAAGGCTGCAACCTTCTCTCGTTCTCTAGCTGCTATTGGAAGGTAGCTCCAACCCCTTGATATCATTTACCATCCACTACTGGAAGGGAGCTTCAACCCTCTGATCAGAACACCAACTTCTACTCACATGAAGATTTTACTTCCATACTGAAGGCTTCAACCCTCAGAACCACTGCAAACCACGTTTCATCAATTTTCACACTAGATCCCACAACTTCAATACAAAACTTCATAAAGATCAACAACAATAAAATTAACCCAAATTTCAATCAGAATAGTGAGATCATTGTAACCAAAACATAGTTTTAAACCCAGATATCAAAATTAGTATGTAGAATCAATCTCAACCCTAAGCATTCATTATCTTAAATACCTATGCCACTTCACGTTACTGATCCTGCGTGTATACGTGCTTCCCTTCACACCAACCTGTGTATAGATATAAGAATATTGATTTTTTTAGAATATGATCATTCTCAGAACCAGATATGAGGCTTTCAGTTAGATATCTTTTCAGTATTGCAGAAACCTTAATTATTCAGTCATCATTAAGCATATTTACTCACTTATTGGTTAGATTTTTACATATTCAACTTAGTAACATATATAGTATTCAAGAAAATAAGATCTACATGAGGACTTCATTGATAGAAAACATAAATACAACAGTAAATAAGCAAATAACCTCTCCAGCAAGCTTTAGAAAACCCTGACTTCTGTACGTGCTTTGGTTGAGAAAAAGCTGTGTGTATATGCACTTTCACTGTGACGAACTAGCGTATAGTTCTATAAATTTTGTTACTGCAAAAATATGTAGATCTATAAACTTATCCATATTTCCTTACTTCACTTCAACAACCATGCGCCAGGCCCCTGATTCACACACCACATAATTAGATCATTAAGTACATAGTCATTTCAGGTCTAGAGATCTCGATCCATCATTGTATCCAAGTGTGCATCATAGATTCAGATCTACCAATAAAACATAGTTCATCCCATGCAGATATACTTTAGAAAGAAATATTTAGTAACCTCCCATACATATGCACACCCTTGCACTATGATCTTCCTCTCCTTATATAGGATTAGCCTTTATCAATAGCATGAGCCAAAACCACAGAAGTGTCGATGGTATTCTTGGACGAAATCAAATAGACCATACAACGCTCAATAATGTGGGTTAATACCATGGTAATTCCCCTTGGTATCATAATTTCAGAGCGTAAAAGATATATGCAACTTGGATTCTTCATACCCGAGTGTATACACAAATTATCTTCATAAAAACTATGTATATACTAATTTTGGATGTACAAGTAGGTTGCCTGTATCCCAAGTAGCCTATACATTTCCTTCATACATGGGTTTCCTTCATCAAAATTGTGTATACATTGAGAAATATTTCCTGTTTCATTTCTCTGGCACTTATTGGAATTCCTTTCTCTGTCACATCTGAACTGACCTGTAGAAACATCATTTTTACATCTTTAACAAATAGGTTTCCATCAAGGATAACTTCATCAACTAGGTTTCCATCAAGGACAACATATTGCATCATATTTCCAACATCCTTAAAAGTTCACAACATGTTATTTTATGTGGAAAAGTTATGGCTACACATGATGATGTATCTATTTTTAAGGTCATGAGATTATATAATTACATCTAACATAGTAACCATTAATAATGTAACTTTCTTATTCTAAGAAAAAAATAAAAGTATTTATAGAATAACATCATAGGGAGCCTAAATTCGAAATTTCATGGAGGGAACTAATAAAAAGTATAATATGTTACTATATATGTAATATATTTTATGGGTGCATCTATTAAAGTATTGGGTATTTTATTTGATAAAAAACATTGTGGGATTCCAAAGCCTACAGTCAACATGTATTTTGTGACGCTTTTAGAACACTCACTATATGTTAAAGAAAATCCAATGATGTAGTGTTAAGGCCCATCTATTAATGTCATAACAATTTTTCATTATTAGTATATGAGTTCTACTTATATCAACTTAGTGGTTTCTTAAGTCATGCTTTCTTCATCTCCCATTTATATATAAAAATAGAGATTCACTTGTGTATGCATTAAGTCTTCTGCATTAGATGTATTTTGAAGTGACTACACTTTGGTTGTAATAAAAAAATGGGCACAAATGTTAATAAATAAAAATTATTACTTTAAAAAATAACGATGAAGAGGAAATGGAGGAATCTATAGAACGTGATAAGGAAGAAATTATGAGCATTAAAAGCTTAACATAGATGTTGAAGTTGACGAGAACATAGACTCAAACTAGTGTGGATTTTTTTTCATGCATTAGTAGGTTTTCTAGTACCTCAGACACTTATGTATTGCGAAAGGATGATGCTTTGGCTGTAACAAAAAATGGACAAAAATGTCAATAAATATAATTGATTACATGAGAAAATAAGGACGAAGAGAAAATGGAGGAATTTACACAAAAATGATAAGAGAGAATGTGTAAACATAAAAATAAGGACATAGAGGTTGTAGTTGATCAAAACATAGACTCAAAATAGTGTGAAATTATTTTCCATGAACTAGTAGTTTTTCTAGTACCTCAAACAGATCATATTAAAAGATACGTTGAAAAGAAAATTTTCAATTTTCTTATTGACTCATTTAATCGATAACTTCATTAATAAAATATTAGTACAACACCCAATTTTTTCGTACCAGACTACAAATTTTCAAGTTTTGGTTACTAATGGGCGAGTACAAATTGTGTAGGAAAATTCCACAACATAAAATTGACTTTGGAAGAATATAAGTTTAAAATAATAATGTACACCATGCTCATTTTAGGAGGAGATGTATTTTTGGGATTTAATGGTTAAGAAAATTAAGTATATTTTTTTTAGAGTATAAGGACTTATCCATGGGATTTGAATCAAAAGATATTAAATATGAAATTAAAGAGTTAAAAATACTTTCTATAAATTAGCTTTTATAGAATGTGTTTTCATAAATTATGTACAAGAAAAGACAAAATATTTTCCCATAGATCCCATTTCATAATTTCTCTAGACAATGGAAAAAATTGTTAGTCTTACTCTCACATAAAAACAATCAATAAGTCCAAAATCTTCAAAATAATTAAAATTGTAAATCTTGGATTAATTCCTATTTATCTATTCTAGAATGTGACTATTCCTAAAATTTGAGAGTTTGTTTAGGTCTAGTTGCTTAAGATATTCCCTCCATTTAATCAACCAAAGTGATTGTGTCCAAGATAGACTCACTATATTGCATCACACTCTTCATGTATTTATATATTGTATGACTATCATTATTGGAGTGTGAGTGAGATAATATACATGAAGACTTGAGAAGCCTTTTCCATGAAAGTTTGCCTCTGATATTTTATCTATGTTTATTTAATTTCCTTCATTTGGTATCAGAGCTCAAGAAATTTTTCTTGAATGTAGAGCTATAAGCGCATTTGTAAAACAAAAATGAGAATATGAAAATACAATTAGTTGAATAGCGAACTGAGTATGTGATGACTGCACCGTAAGAAGGTTGTGATTCCAATCACAATTTATTTACAGAGTGTTGGATGATTAAGGACCCTTTGTGGCTTCACTGGAAATGGTCTTTCATAAAGTGAAAGTAAATGAATTAGTTGAGGAACATTGCGCATAAAATAACTTTTGATATGCATAGTAAGTAAAGCATAGAGTTGAATATGCTCACATAAAGTTAGTGGTTGGCTCGCAGCGTTGAACAGGGACTCTGTTTAAAATCATTTACAATTCAAGAGTTTTATTTATTTATGTGAATTAGGATTTGATCTACAAATTAGATTTCTTATAAAGATATAGAAATCACGACCCGATGCCTTTGTGTGACTTTTTCTTATAATTATTTTCTCGAATTCTTGTGTTGAAAATTCCTTGTCGTATTGGATGGAGACCGAGTGATGTAGAAAAGCTGAAAAAACAATCAAAATACGTGAGGAACCCGTGGTTTATGGGTCCACATAAACTCCCTTACTTGCATCGTATTTCAACTTTGGATTTTATTAAACATACATACGCGCAATATCAACAACGCTTCTTCACATAGACTACACATAAGCCCAAAATTATTGCATACATGCAGAGCGTCTTGCCTGGAGGGTCCCACAATGCCTTGAAGCAATCACAGGTGATCACACTTCATAACCTTAATGATTTAACTTATTAGCTAAAACTTATTCCTTGCGATCTACGACATTGCACAGAGTCGACATGTGCCCTTCTCCACTTTGCATCACATACAATTTCTCTTACTTTGTGATGGACTTAACACTTAGACGCTAAAATTTGTGATTTGAAAAATTTCTCTTGGTGCGCTTCCGATCTTCGTCGTTGGTCTATGTTGGAACCAACGGTCCATGCTTGTCTCCTTGTCGATCTACTTTGCATCGCAAGTTAAATAACTTAGCTTGCGAAAAGCTTAACCATAAATACTATACCCTACGATGTGCAAATTCCTCATGGTTGCGATGTGATTTCCCACCATTGATCTGTGTCGGATCTAATAGTCCTCGCTATGCCTGCAAGTCCAATTGGTCTTCGATCCTCTTTGTTGCTTGCAAATCTGATTTCCTTTTGTTGTGTGGTTAATGTGATATTCAACAGAGAAATAAAGTGGACAGTTTAAAATGGAGAGCCCGATCAAAATATGAAACACTTGGAATTAATTTAGAAATGAAATACATAGAGCGAAGCCCTTGGATGGTTGGTTTTTACATTTATTTCTACTCTCTGTTCACTCCTCTATCACATCTCTTGCACCTATTCCACACCTATTCCACTCTTATTCTACTCTACTATTCATGCAGAAATATATCTAGCTGAAGAGGTCCTTAACGTCTTTTAATATATTTCTGTTTGACCCACTCTAACAAATAGAGACTATCCTATTCTTCTGATCTAATGTATTTGGTTTGATCTCCTTGCAGGGAGAAACCAATTTGCTATTTTATTCCTACCTAAGTTAGGAAATAAAAAAAACTAACTTCTCACATTTAAAACTAAATAAAATATAATTAATCAAATTTTCTGCACCTCTTGTTAGCCACAACATGTGAACACACAATTAGATTGCTGGCTAAATCTGGATGCTCCTGTAACAGACTGCCAGGGAAGAAAACATTGATCCATCAATGTTTTAGGATTTGCATTAAACTTTTGTAACTCTACTGTTGTCATCTAACTGGCATCTTCCTCTGGATGTCCTTTCCATTTGACTAGATACTGATAATAGGTTTGTCCTCTAGTCTTCTTTGCTGCTCTCTTCTCTAGAATGGCTTCCACTTCTTTCTTTGTTTTCTTTGACATCTATTCCTTCCAATTCAAAGTTTGGTCCTCCTCTTCTATAGATTCTTCTTGTAGTTCTTCCTATGTTCCTTTGTATGAGTACAAATCCCCAATATTAAAGATGGGTGATATCCCAATTCCTATTGGTAATTCAATCTCATATGCATTTGAGGAAAAATTTTTCAAAATTATACATGCCCTATCTTTTTCATTTTTATTTTGTTATAAGTCCCGACTGGAAACCTTTCCTTCCTTAGATAAACCATAACTAAATCATCTACTTGAAACTCCTTTTCATTCCTCTTCATATCAGCTCTTTGTTTATACTTTTGGGTGTTTTTCTGTAAGCTCTGCTTGACATCTCCCTGCAAATTTTGTACCTATTCTACAAATTCTTCAGCTTTTTCACTCCTTGTCTCTTGTTTGCTCAAATATCTAAATTCATAGACCCCTCTTGGAAGCATCCCAAAAATAATCTAAAATGGACTCATTCCAGTACTCTGATTAGGAGTATCATTATAGGAAAATTCAACTTGAGAAAGTGCTAAGTCCCATTGCTTTGCATTTTTGTAAACCAAAATCCTTAATATATTTCCTAGGCTCCTGTTCACCACTTCATTTTTTCCATCCGTTTGAGGATGATAGTCTGAAATGAAACTGAGGTTTGTACCCACCTTTTTCCATAGAGTCCTCCAAAAGTGTCCTGCGAACTTTGTATCCATGTCTAAAACAATACTCAGAGGAAATCCATGCAATATTATAACTTCAGAGAAAAAAAAATTAGCAATGTGTGTTGCATCACTATTTTTCTTAGAAGCAATAAAATGTGCAATTTTAGAAAATCTATCTACAAAAACATAGAGAGAATCATGTCCTCTTTGAGTCTTTGGCAAACCCAAAACAAAATCCATGTTGATAGCATCCCAAGGTGGATTTGGTATTGGCAATGACCGATATAACCCAGTGTTTTGGCTTCTTCCTTTGGCATGTTGACAAATCCTACAATTCTCGACAAACTTTCTGATATCAGTTTGCATTTTTGACCAATAATAAAAATCACTTACTTGAGAAAATGTTTTATTCTATCCAAAGTGTCCAAAAAATCCTCCACTGTATTTTTCCTTAATCATATTTTCCCTCATGGAGCACTTAGGTATACACAGTTTATTATGTTTGAACAATAATCCTCCTCGAATCAAGTAATCTAACCACTAGCTTCTATTATGAATCACTCGATTCTTAAAAATTTCATATATTTCTTTGAAATATGTGTCTTCCTCATACATGTCAATGATCGCTTTGAACCGAAAAATTCCAATCTTCAATTCCTCCATAATCAAATTTACTCTGCTTGAAGCATCAAAAATTTTTTTTGACTTACCACTTGTGTGCTTGATTATAAAGGTAAAACTCTACAAAAATTCCACCCACTTTGCATGCTTTTGGTTCAACTTCGGCTGATTATTTATGAACTGTAGTGCATGGTTATCTAAATAGAGCACAAATTCTTTGGGCAACAAATAATGCCTCCATTTCTTCAAACACTGCATAATAGCATAGAACTCCTTATCATAGGATGAATACTTCTTCTTGGCCCCATTCAAATTTTCACTGAATAAGCTATCAGTATCTTCTCTTGAATTAAGATAACTCCAGCTATCCCACTGGCATCAGTCTCAACTTGGAATATTTTATCAAAATTTGGTAAGACCAAAACACGTCTTTCAATGACCTTCTTCTTCAACAACTTGAAATTATGATCTGCTACTTCTATCCTTTTAAATGGCTGGTTTCTCTCCTTTATTGTTTCAATTATTGGTGCAGAGATCTAACTAAAACCTCTTATAAAATTCTGTAAAAAAATTCAAGACCAGGAAAACTTCGTACCTCAAATATACTTCTTGGAGTTAGCCAATCCAGTATTACCTGGATATTTTCTTGGTCCATCTTCAATCCTTCTTCTGAGACTATAAATCCAAATTAAATGATGTCCTTCTTCATGAAACTACACTTCTTCAAATTTATGAGCAACTTATCCTTTTGCAAAGTACTTAACACCAACTTAACATGCTCCAAATTCTCCTCCTTACTCTGACTGAAAATCAGAATGTCATCAAGATAGACTATCACAAAATTTCCTGAATACTCTTTCAAAACATCATTCATTAGTCTCATAAACGTGCTTTGTGCATTAGTGAGGCCAAAATGCATCACTACCCACTCATACAATCCACTGTTGGTCTTAAAAGAAGCCTTCCATTCAGCTCCTTCTCTAATAATTATTTGATGGTATCCACTCTTCAAATCTATGTTAGTAAAATACTTTGAACCACTTAAACAATCCATCAAATCATCTATGTGTGGAAATAGAAATCTATACCTGATAGTGTTCTTGTTTGTGGCTCTGGAATTAGTACACATACGCCACTCACCTCCATTCTTTGGAATACGCACGACTAGTACTACACATGGATTACAAATTTCTTTGATTAGTCCTTTATCTAGTAGCTATTATACCTATCTTCCAACTTCTTCATTCTCCTAAGGGGTCATTCTATATGCTGCTTTGTTTGGTAAACTTGCACCAGGTATTAAATCTATGCGATGATTGATACTTCTGATTGGTGGCAATTTACTTCGTAATTCATCAAAAAATATATCAGCATAATCATCTAAAATATTTTTAATTTCCATAGATAGATTGTCTAAATTTGTAGAAGTCGGAATTACATTGGGTTTACCCACAACAACAAAATTCATTTATTTCTCCTTTTTGACTTCTTGCATCAACTCCTTTCCACTAATCAGCATACCATTATTCTCAGTTGTACCTTTATTTTCTTCATCCTTCAAAGGTAGAAATGTGTGCTTATTTCCATCCTTCTCTATGGTGTAGGGATACCTTTTGCCATCATGAATGGTTTTTCTATCAAATTTCCAAGGTCTTCCCAGTAATACCTGGTACACACCCATTGGCATCACATCACACAATATGACATCCTTATATGTACCAATATGTATCTCTACTTTGCACTGTTCTGTCACCATCTGATGTCCCTTGTGTAGCCACGAAACTATATAAGGATTAGGTTGTACCATCTTAGTCGACCCTAATTTATCAACCATCTCTATGGAAACAAGATTATCAGTGCTTCCACTATCAATCACAACTTTGGAGCACTTTTCTTTACGCTTGCCTATAGTCCTGAATAGACTCTTCCTCTGCACTGGATCATTTGCTTCCTTTTATGCCTTAAGCAATACTCTTTTGAGAAATAAAGAATCTCCTACCTCAGGTGGTTCTTCTTTTCCCCTGACCCAAGGATTTTATTCATTTTATTCAGCTACATTCACATTTCGCCGATTTTCTGGTTTGTTATGGGGACAGTCCCATGATTCGTGTCTCCATTCTCCACATGTGCAACACCAAATTTATCTTCCTCAGCCTCTGCCTCTGGGTGAAAATCTCCCTCTAACCAAGTCTCCTCTCTGTGGCGGTCTGCTACTCGAACCTCCTGTTTCATTCTAAGAGTGCTAAAATCTTGCTATGAACGTTCCTCGTCCTCTTGCTGGACTTTTACCTCTATTCCTCTCACTTTTCTTCCTCAACATTTTCTCCTCTGCCTTCAAAGATGCTTGATAGGCATCCTAAATTGTCTTCAGACTCAACAAATTGATTTCATCATGTATGTCATACCTTAAACCATTGATGTATCTCACTACTTTCTCCATATCATCTTGAACATGTCTTGCTCTAATGCTCCTCTTGTAAAAATCCTCTTTATACCCCTTGACAATCATTCATTTCTGCCTCAAAGTATGTAATTGCATGAAAAGATTAAGTTGATATTCCTTTAGCATAAACTTATTCTTCAACTTCCTTATCATTTTATCCCACTATTTAATCTTAGGCTTTCCTTTTATAACTCTAGATGTCTGTAGTTCACCCCACCAGATAGAGGTATGGCCCTTCAACTCGGTAGCTGCATAATTTACCTTCTTCTTATATTCGATCTCTTCCAAATTGAAATAGTTATCCATTTAAATAATCCAATCCATCAGCTTGTTCACATTAAGGTTCCCCTCGTATGAAGGAACCTCCAGTCCTGGTTTCCCAGTAACCTTTTCCAATATCTTAAAAACTTTAGCTTCGTCATCTTCTACCGCTTCTTCTTCCTTAGAAGTTTCCTCTGATGCTCTGACATCTCCTTCCTCAGGTGCTCTCCTCTGAGCAATCTCTATTGTCTCCATTTGCATACGAAGATGTCAAATCTCATCTAGAAAAAATTCATTTGCTTCTGGACTTCCCTGAACTCTGCTGACTCTTATCCTTGGTGGAATATTTTCTCCAACCTTCGAGTACAGAACTCAATTTTGCTCTGATACCAAATGATGTAGAAAAAATACAAAAACTATCAGAGTGTCTGCAGAACGTGTGGTTTATGGGTCCACACAAGCTCCGTTACTCGTATCGGATTTCAACTTTGGAGTTTATTAAACATACGTACGCGCATGATCAATAGCGCTTCTTTACATAGACCACACATAAACCAAAAACAATTGCATACATGAAAATCGTCTTACTTGGAGGGTCCCACAATGCCTTGAACCAATCACAAGTGATCGTACTTCACAACCTTTACGATTTAACTTCACGGCTTACCCTTATTCTTTGTGATCTGCGATATTGTGCAGAGCCGACACATGCCCTTCTCTACTTCACATTTCATACAATTTAAATTACCTTTCGACGGCCTTAACTCTTAAACACTAAACTTTGAGATTTGATAAATCGCCCTTGGTGCGCTTCCAATCTTCATCGTTGGTCTGCATTAGATCCAGTAGTCCACACTTCTCTCCTTGTCGATCTACTTCGTGTCTCAGGTTAAATAACTTAGCTTGTGAAAATATTAACCATTAATACTATACCATGCGATGTGCGACATCCTCATAGTTGCGATGTGATTTCTCACTATTGATCGGTGTTGAATCTAATGGTGCTCGCTATGCCTACAAATTTGATTGGTCTTCGATCCTCGTTGTTGCTTGCAAATCCGATTGCCTTCTAATGTGTGGTTAATATGATATTGAAAAATAACATTCCCATGTAAGCAAACCTTATCAGGAGAAGAAACACTTGGAATTAATTTAGAGATAGAGCAAATAAGCGAAAGTCCTTGGATGTTGGTTTTTTTACATTTCGTATGTATGCTGATATCTGTCACACCTCTCACCTATTTCACACTACTCCTCTTGTTCTGTCTACTATTCATGCATACATATATATATATATATATATATATATATATATATATATATATATATATATATATCTACCTGAAGCGGTCCTTCTCGTCTTTTAATAGATTTCTATTTGAACCACTCTAACAAACAAATACTATCTTATTCTTATGATCTAATCCATTTGGTTTGATCTCCTCACAGGGAGAAAGAAATTTTCTATTTCATTCCTACCTAACTTAGGAAATCAAAACAAACTAACTTCTCACATTTAAAATAAATAAAATATTATTAATAAAATTTTCTCCACGTCTTTTTAGCCACAACATGTGAACACACAATCATATTGCTAGCTAAATCCAGATGTTCCCACATCACCAAGTCTTCTGCAATTTAGAATGTGAAGAAGGCTTGAAAATATGAAGTGTGGGATGCTATGTGCATGCTGACAAATTATATTAATTAATGTAAATTGGATTCATGTTTTAATTGAGGAGCACATGAGAATATTTTGCTAGATTTACGTTATGGGTATTACAAGTATGTTGCAACTGCATTAGCTGAAACTTTCATTAAGATATGCATAAAAAATATGCATTAATATTTTCTTTGGAAAATCATTATCATTTTAATGATGCTATCGATATTGTTGGCTTTGGAAAATATTCCCAAATATAAAAAGGAGAAATAAGCGATCGTTTGACCATAGAGAATGGCATCCGTAGCAGTAAGGGAGTCATGTAGAAAATGCAATGAGTATTATAATTTCTAAATTTGTATGTTTTGCATAAAATTAGGTATGATAATTATGGTTTTGTGTATATTTACCTGTTTCTATTATGTGAAGTATTTACTATGGAGAGCTACGTAGAGTTGTTGTGCTTGAATTGTGAGAAGCACACTTTGATTCAAAGAGGCATGCACATTTCCAAAGGCTGTTATTTTAAGAAATATTGAAGCACATGAACCTAGTGAAAATTATGCACGAATATGAGAGGTTAAACCCTACTCTATAGATTGCATCTTTTAAATATTAATATAATTCCAATCTCGGAATTGGAAACTAAGCACAACTCTAGAATGAATGAGTGCATCACAGACACACCTATGACAGAGTTAGAATTGCATTAGATTACTGGGAATCACTCTATTTCTAGTGTGTGATTGTTTCAAAGATTTAATACTCTCTATTGTATGAAATACATCCATCTTCATAATTTAATTTGAAGGCCGAATAAGTTTGGGTTCCTTTATATTGAGATCGAAGGTGTTCCAGGGCATGTCACAAGGCTCAATGTTGAGATGTGAATTGGGTCAAATCTTAATTCCTTGTTTCTCTTGTAATTAAATATAAATCATGAGTTCTATAGTGCCTCCATTATTCTGTTAATATATATCATTTTTCATTAAGGTTTTTGTACTATTCACGTCGTGCTTTTTGAGCTTCAGTTATTCTAACCTTGTGGAATTCAACTATTTCCTTTGGTATCATGATTTCTATAGCCCCTACATTATTCTGTTAATATATATTAGTTTTCTTGAAGGTTGTTGTACTATTCATGTTGTGCTTTTTGAGTTTTAGTTATTCTAGCCTTGTCAAATGTTGAAAATTCTGGTATGCTCCGATTACATGTTGGAACATACACGAAACAGAGAAGCTGAAAAGAAAACAAAGAAATGATATTCCCACAATAACCAGTTTACAAAGATATGCAGAAATTAAACTAAAATCAATGACAACGTAGTTTTTTCCACAAAAATTATCGATCCACGCATAGAGAGACAAAACCAGAGAGAAGTTTTCTATTTCTTTTGTCTACTTCAGCAGGCTTAAACTCTATTACATGACATATGAAGAACAATCCTCTTATTACAAAAATATAGTGATAATTGATGTTGGATCGGAGAGGTAACAACAAAATAATCTTTACGCTCTGTTATACTATTTCTTCATGAAACAACATACAAAACACATAATGCCAAACTTGAAATTATATGGTTTCTGCTACGAAACCACATCACATCCACGTCCTCATCGCATTTTGCATAGCACAAAACATAACTTGTCATAATAACAGAAAAGCTAAATTCTTGTGATTGCGATATATGATGGCACTATCACATTGTAACTTAAAACATATATCTTGCGGGCACTATCCACTTGAGCTTTTTGATGTGCGGTATGCAATCACATTGCATCACAAATTAAAAATTTAAAGTTGTAGGCATTGTCCTCCTGAGCCCTGTGATGTGTGATTTGCGATCGCATCGCAGCTTAAAACAAATAAATTACAGGCACTTAAAAGATAAACCTTAAATTGTGCGAAGTGAAAAATGCGACGCACAAAATGTTGGGAAGTGTGAAAAAGAAAAAGGTAAGGAAAAAGAGAAATAAAAAGGTTTGCATGCGGATTTGGTAATGTATTAAGGTTGGATGGGTCCCACCAAATCACATTAGTAGAGTTTTATGTTTCAGCGAAGTCTTAATAAGAAAAGGTAAAAAATTCAAGGGTGCGAAGTGCTGGAAAAAATTAGGTGAATAAGGTGGAAGGAAATAATGAAGAGTAAATGGATCGGGTACTCTATTTTCTAATATTTTATGGAAATTGTGTGAATGAGAATAAATGCCTGCAGATTTGAATCGTGTGCTTTGTCCTTCCCAAACATTTTCTGAGATAAACAAAAATTTTCTATCCCAATGGCTTTGTGAGGATATCTACAAATTGTTCCTCTGACCTGCAATGCTACAACACAATTTCACCATTGTTAACTAATTCCCTTATAAAATGGTATTTGGAATCAATATGGTATGTTCTCTTCTGGAAAATAGAATTCTTTGACAATGAAATTGATGAACTGTTATCACAAAAAATTGTGGTTCCTTTGTCTTGTTCATGACATAAATCCCTAAGCATCCTTCTCATCCAAAATGATTGACATGCTACTATTGTTTCTGCTACATATTCAACTTCTGTTGTGATAATGAAACTATTGGTTGCTTCTTTGGAGCCCATGAAATGGCTCTCGATCCCAAATCAAAAACATACCCTGATGTGCTCTTTATGTCATCAACACTTGCAACCCAATCATTGTCAGTGTAACCAATCAACTTGAAATTATCAATTGCAGACTATAGAACACCATACTCATTCGTCCCATTGATATACTTTAAAATTATTTTGGCTGCTTTCCAATGTGTTTCCTTGGGTGTCTCCATGAATCTGGATATCAAAGTTACTGCATACATTATATCAGGCCTAGTTGCAGTCAAATAGATTGGATTGCCAACCATGCCTGTGTACAATGTTGAATTGACATTCTTGCTAAAATATTCCTTGATTAACTTCAACCCCATGACAGTTGGAGTTGATGATGGCTTGATGTTATTCATATTGAACCTTTTTAAAATTTCTGCAACATACTTTTCTTAGGAGATAAAAATTCCCTTTTCTGTTTTCTTTACTTCTATGCCCAAAAAATATCTTAACAATCCCAAGGCAGTCATTTAAAACTCACTTTTCATGACTGTTTTGAAATAAAAAATGAGAGAAACATCATTTCCTATAAAAATTAAATCATTTACATACAAAACAACAATAATAATTTTACCATCATTTTCTTTGATGTAGAGTGTGGGTTCACCATCACACTTGTCGAACCCATTGTCCATCTGGTAAGCATCAATCCTACTGTACCATGCACGTGGTGATTTCTTCAACCCATAAAGAGATTTCCACAACTTAGACACCTTATGTCCTTGGCCTTTTATTTCATAGCCAAGAGGTTGTTCAACATACACTTCCTCTTTCAGCACTCTATTCAAGAATGCTAACTTCACATCCACTTGATAAAATTTCCATTTTTGTTGTGATGCTATAGATAACATTGTCTGCACTGTCTCCATCCTTGCAATTGGTGAAAATTTTTCCTCATAGTATCTTCCTTGTTGCTTCTTGTAGCCTTTGACAACTAGCCTTTATTTGTTCCTTTCTATCTTGCCTTAAATTTTTCTTTTAGTCTTATAGACCCATTTCTCTCCAATAACTTATTTTCCTTGTGGGAGGTCCAATAACTCCCATGTGTCATTTCTTTATATTACTGCTATCTCTTCATTCATTTCCTGAATCCACTTCTCTTCTTTGACTGCATCTTCAAAGTGGATTGGGTCATCTAGATGGAAATATAATGCAAATAAAGAATTCAGGCCAACAATACTCTCAACTTCTTGTTCATAAATTTCACTTAAATTTTTGAATTTCAATCTTCTTATATTTGCTAAAGATGTGCTTGGAGTTGCACTTTAAATCGAGGGATTCGCTGATCCCTGTGGTGTGATTAGAGAAGCACTTCCATGGTTGTGCAGTGTTTTCCTATTTCTTTCTTATGGTGTGCTCTACTGAACTTGTGTAGGTGGAGGAGACACCGTTGAGGAGTTACTTGATGGAGTCCATTCCTCTTTCTCTTCATGAGACATACATGTCTTCACATTTACTGTCTTCTCTAAACTTCCATCCCATGCTTCTTCTTCTATGAACTGAACATCTCTGTTGATTATTACTTTCCTGGTTGATGGATTATAGAGCTTGTAAGCCTTGGATTCATCACTGTACCCAAGAAAAATACATTTCTCCCCCTTGTTGTCCAACTTATTCCTTAAATGATCCGGAACATGTGCATATGCCACACATCCATACACTCTCATGTGAGTGACAAATTTCTTTGTTCCACTCCATGCTTCTTCTAGAACTCTATTCATAACGCTTTTGGTTAGACATATATTTATAATATATGCTACACAAGAGACAACCTATACCCAATAATCATTTGACAAATGTTTTGCCTTCAGCATGCTCCTTTCCATTTCCATGGTGGTCCTATTCTTTCTTTCTACAACACCTTTTTGTTGAGGTGTATACCTTGTAGTAAACTGCTTTTGAATTCCATGACTCCCTACAGAAATGTAGGAAGTCTTTGGAAATATATTCTCCACCTCTATCAGTTCTTAACACTTTTATGTAGTGTCCACTTCGCTTCTCAACAAGAGCTTTGTAGTGGTGAAAGTGGTCATACACTTCACTTTTCTGTTTTATAAAATAGACCCATGTCTTCCTTGTGTAATCATCTATGAATGTAAAATATAGTGGCTTCCACCAAATGATGGTGTTTGCATTTGTCGACATAAATTAGAGTGGACAGTCTCCACCTTTGCCCTTATTTAATTTCCTGCTGGAAATGATTCTTTGTGTTGTTTGCCCAAGATGCAACCTTCACATAGATTGGTTGGTTTCTCTATGAGTGGCAATCCCTTTACCATGCCTTTTCTATGAAAAAAATTCAAACCTCAAAAATTGAGATGACCAAATCTCAAATGCGATAACCAGTTCTCATGTCTCACTTCTTCTTGAAATATTTCTTGTCTCACAGCTTCTACAACACCTCCTTCCTTCAAGTATGATCTCATATTGAGAGGAAACATTATATTTCTTGCCATATCCACTTTTTCAATGAGTTGTCTACTTGGAGGTTTATCCATGATTGTGAAAACATCATCTTTAAAAAACACATTGTAGCCCTTTTGCGTGAGTTTTCCAATGCTTAGAAGGTTACATTTCAAACCAGGGATGTAATAGACATCTAACATGAACTTCTTCTCTCCCTTTTTTTTCAGAACATTTACTCTCCCTTTTCCCATGACAGAGACTTTGCTATCAATCCCCAACGTCACTTCAAATTTTACACTTTCATCAAGATTGGAAAACATTGCTATGTTTCGAGTCATATGGTTACTACACCCTGAATCTAAGAACCATATATCTTCTTGTTTTTCTTATGCTACATTACAAGCTAAAAATAAAATTTCGTGGTTCTAATTTTCTTTTGTAAAATTTACACTTGGTTTACTACCCATGTAATTTTTCTTCTTTCTAAATTCATTCGCATAATGACCATAATTTTTGCAAAAATGACAATGGACTTGAGATTTATCATACCTCTGTCCTTGTGCTTGATTCTTTCTTGAGCCTTGGCTTGGATTCTAATTGCTGCCCATTCCACTTGTGGTTGCAGGGTTGATTCTTCCACCTTTGTGTGGGATTCTTCCTCTTCCTCGGTAGTTTGATCTTCCTCGACCTCTACCTTGACCAAAAGACATTTTTGTCTTAAATGAATGCTCCAATGAGGATTTTTTTTCTCTGTTCAGTATGTGCTCATGAGACATCAGTGATGCATGAAGCTCGTCCACTGAAAAATATGATAGATCCTTTGTCTCTTCTATGGCCACAACTATGGAATCAAACCTTGATGGTATACTTCTTAAGACTTTCTCAACTATTCTCATTTCTTCAAGTGTCTCACCATGAGACCTGATTTGGGTAAACAACCCAATCACATGTGTAAAGAATGAATATATATTATCAGAATCTTTCATACAAAGAGTTTCAAAATATTTTCTCAACATTTGAAGTTTTGTTGTCTTCACTTTTTCCATGGCTTGGTAGGATGTCTCAAAGGTATCCCATGCTTTCTTGGACTTCATTTCTGCTGTAACCCTTGGGAAAATACTTTCATGCACTTCCTAGAAAATATAAAAGAGGGCTTTTGAGTCCTTCTTCTTATTGTCTCTCAACAAATATCTTTCTACTTGTGTGAAATCATTATATGCTACTACATATCTTGGTTCTTTGATCCAGATTTATGCAGGAACGCAACAGAATAAACATATAACCATAAATACAAAGATGCAGCGGAAATAACACTTCATTTTGTTAATGTCAAAGAACTGAAATTTTCTTACAGATAGAATGGAAATAAAACTAGCTAGGGCGCTGGTAGCTATCTCTGAGAAGAGATGTGGCAGCTACAGGGCTCTTAACTGAGTTACAATGAGGCTCGAGGGCCTATTTATTATTTAGACACAATGGAAAATCCTCAACAACGAAAACCCTAACCCTAGGAGATGAAGCGCCAAAACTATGGGCCCCATTTGGGTAAATTGGTGTTTCAGCTTCCTAGGGGCGTAACTTTGGCATACAATCTCCGTTTGACACATACCATACCTCGTTAGAAATATCTATCCAAGGACTACAAATTTTGAATGACCAACATAGCTTTTAATTTTCCCAAAAAACGTCATTTAGGGCCTCAAAATGGCTCCGGAAGTTCAGGACCCAAAAAACTGCTAAAAATAGTAAGTTGAGCCGAAACTGAAAAACTGAAAGAGGAAATGGTGGGGCCCCAAGTGGAATAGGCGGGTGACCACCAATATCCACCTAGATCATTCCTCCCCCCTTAGGAAGTAATGGTCCCCATTGCGTTAAGTTCCTCCATGAGATGAGGAAATTTCTACTGAACTTGGTCCTTGGTGAACCACTTTCCTTGGTGCAGGAGTTGGCCAGCTTTGCAAACCCAATACAGTTGGATCTTCTGTTGGCGAGTGTTCTTGATTTGCATGTCCATGATACAATCTGTGGTGGCCTGTTCCATGCATTCTGGGTTTAACACTGTTGGTGTGAGTTGTTCTGCAATGTCAGAGGTGTCTAGTATAGGTGGCAAGTAAGGACGAAGGCAGTTCACATTGAATACTGGGTGCAGACCAAGGACTGGTGGAATACTAAGCTTGAGAGCACTGTTCCCTACAGCCTTGGTGATGGTGTAAGACCCATATCGGAGCGGGAAAAGCTTGCGGTGGGGTCCAGTGAGGCGCTCCTTCTGCAAATGTAGCCATACTTTGTTTCCCACCGAGAATTTGTGTGGCACCTGGTGTTGATCATGGCGTTGCTTGTACTTATCATTGGCTCTATCCAATATGTCATGAACCTATTGGTGGATGTGTTGAATGCGCTCGATGAAGCTATTTGCTTTGTCAACTTCAGACTGGACATGAGCCGAATCGACCCGAGTAGCTGCAAATGGCATGGCTACATCAATGGGACATAGTGGCTGGAATCCCAAGCCCACCTGAAAGGGGCTATGGCCGATTGAACTGTAGAGAGCCCGATTATAACTATGTTGTACATAGGGGAGGCTCTTTTCCCATGTGTGTGGATTTTTTGAATTGTACATGTGCAAAATGTGTACAATTATTCTGTTGACGACCTCTATCTGGCCATCTATTTGGGGATGGAAAGCTGTGGACTTGGTGAGCTTGGTGTCCAGCATTGGCTAGAGGCTGGACCAAAATGTGCTGAGGAACCTGCTATCCCGATCTAATATGATGGAATGTGGGATCCCAAAGTTCACCCACACTCGTTCAAAGAAGAGTTTAGCAGTGGCTTCTGTTGTGATATTCTTCTTACAGGCTGCCATATTGGCCATCTTCGATAATCTGTCGATGACCACGAAAACATAGTCATTTCCATGCTTAGTAGAAGGTATGCCCAACATGTAATCCATGGAGACGGATTCCCAAGGTCGACTAGGGGTAGGTAGCGGAGTATATAGGCCTTGCTTCTTGATGGTTGGTTTGGCAATGGCATAGGCAATGCAGGATCTGATGTGCTTCTCGACATCCTTTCATAGGTTCGGCCAATAGAAATGCTTCTGCAGTACAACTACTGTTTTCTTGACCCCGAAATGCCCAGCGACTCGACTGCATTGTGCTTCTCATATCATCTTGGCATGCTCGCTTGAAGGAACACAAAGGTGTCCTAGGTTACATAAAAGTGCATCTTGGAGGTGAAAATTTGGAACTTGCGTACCCCCCAAGAGTGCCTTGCAAGTGTGGATGAATTCTTGGTCGCTCTCATAGAGAAGTGGCCAATCAGAAGTCTCCTGCCCACAAGAATTGAGAACGGTGGTGAGCGCCATGATCGGTGGTCATCTGAGGCAGTCTGCAACATTATTGGTGCTACCCTTCTTGTACTTGATGTTCAAATGAAACTGTTGCAGATATGTGGACCACTTCTGATGGTGATCATTTTGCAACTTCCCTTGTGTCTGTATGAACTGCAGGGGCCGGTGGTCTGTGTGGAAGATTGTTTCCTTCCCCAACATGTAATGCTTCCATTGTTGATAAGCTTTCACAATGGAATACATTTCTTTGTCATAAGTGGTATACTTGCGAACTGTGTCAGACAATGTATCACTGTGATATGCCACTGGATGTCCCTGTTAATTAATAATTTCCCCAATAGCATAGTCAGAGGCATCTTCACGATCTCAAATGGCTGTTGCAAGTCTGGTAATGTGAGCATTGGGGCAGAACAAAGGCGATTTTTCAATTCTGTGAACGCCTTCTGTTGAGGTTCCGACCAAAAGAATTTTTCTCTCGCTCCTCCCTTGTTAACTTGACTCAAGGGCCAAGTGATATGAGAGAATCCCAACATGAACCTACGGTAGAAATTAGCATGACCTAGAAAGATGTGAAGCTCTGTTATAGTGGTTGGGGCTGGCCAATCCTGAATGAATTGGATCTTGGTTGGATCCACATGTACCCCCTTTTCATCAATAATGTATCCCAGATATTGAACCTGGGTCATGCCAAAAGAGCACTTCTCCAAATTAGCACACAACTTGTGTTGCCGCAGTGTTTGGAGGACTTGTCGGATGTGGTGAAGGTGCTCTTCCCAAGTCTTGCTGAAGATTAGAATGTCATCCAAGTACACCACTACAGATGAGTTGGTGAATGGCCTCAAGATGTCGTTCATCATCCTCATGAAGGTTGCAGGAGCATTCATCAACCTGAAAGGCATGACCATCCATTCGAAAAGGCCTTCCTTGGCTTTGAGGGTAGTCTTACACACATCGGAGGGTTCAATTGGTACCTGGTGAAACCCAGACTTCAATTCGATCTTACTGAAATATTTTTCACCTTTGAGTTGGTCCAGAAGGTCATTAATCCATGGGATCGGGTACCTATTCCGGATATTGATCTTGTTCAGTGCCCGATAGTCAATACAGAGTCTCCATGTCCCATCCTTCTTCTGTACCAACATGATCGGGCTCCCACAAGGCGATGAACTTGGTCGGATGTGACCTTTCTGCAACATCTCCTAAATCTGCCTCTTGATTTCATCGTTCTCTAGAACAGAGCACTGATAGATCGGTCCATTGGGTAGCGGCGCACCTGGGGTCAGATCAATCGGGTGCTTGACCTAACAGTGCAGAGGAACCATTGTGGGTGAGGTGAAGATGTCCCTGTATTCCTCCACAACCTTATCCATTTGTTATTTTCATGTAGAGGAGCCCTGTCTGGAGGTCGTGCCAACAGTCTTCTTCTTGCCCTGGGGGCGGATCATCAGGAAAACGAATTTCCTGGTTTGGGAAATGAGCTTAATGCATTTCTTTGCAGTAACTAAAGAGATAGCGGAAGGAGGTGGTACCTCTGGTATCCTGTACAACTTATTTCCCAAAGTAACAATAACAGCGCGAGGCTGAGACTCATACACAGGATGACACTTCCACACGTATGGTTGTCCTAATAATACATCAAAAACATCGATAGGAGCAACGTCACATAATACCTCATTCATGAAGGGCTTGATGCTATAGGTAAGGCGACACTGCTGGCTGACGCGGAGATCTTGTCCTTGGTGAAGCCACTCGACGGTGTATGGATGTGGGTGAGTTGTCGTCGACAAGCCCAACCGCTTCACGGTGTCTCCTGAAATGAGGTTCTTTTGGCTCCCATTTTTGACAATGAACTGTATTGGGGAGCCCTTTACCCACATCGGGGAGTGGAAGAGATTTTCCTCCTCCTCAGGATCTTCTGGTTCCTCCTTCTGGATCTTTGTAGTGGCAATAGTGGCATTGGGCTCCACATCAATAATTTGTTTCCCTTTGTCATTCCCCTTGTTAGGTTCTGATTCAGAGTCGGAGCATGCATCTAACTCAAAAGCCCTCATCTCGGCCATTAGTGACTACTTGGCCCGACATTCACTTGTGTTGTGAGTGGAGCTCTTATGGAACTCACACCACTTTCCCGTGTCCTTCTTTGGATTTGCGGTGTTGTTCTTTTCTTGTGGTTTCGACAGGTTGTCTTGAGTCTCCATGCCTTGGCTCTTTTCTTTGTTCTACAGTTTGGGAGCACCCTTCCCTTATTTTTGATTCGTAGATCCAAAGTCTCGCTTCTTCTTCTTGAATTTCTGCTCAATCTTCCCAGCATATCGGTATGTCGTACCAAGCAAGGAGATGTCAAGGAACTCCATTTCCTCTTGAATTTATCTGTGCAGACAACTGCGATACTTTAGCACCAGATGTTTCTCTGAATCTTTGATACCCAACTTGGTGCACAGGGTATGGAGCAAATTCGTCAGCTCATGCACATCTTGATCCCTTTATTGTCGCAGTTTGGTCCATTGTATGTACTTGTCCTCATATCTCCCCACAGGATAGTATTGTTCCTTGATGGCGTCTCGGAAAGAATTCCAAGTGGGTACGGTCGAGAACAGAGTGGGTTTTGTCTCGTCCTTTTTCTCACAGTTGGTTTCCCACCAGTCCTTGACATGGGGGGCAACTTTGAGGAGTTCAAAAATAATTTTCTCCCTGTCGGAGAAGTCATGAACCGAGAAATATCCTTCTAATAGATTCAACCATCTATCTACAACATCTGCATCTATTTGACCCTCAAATATGGGGATGTAAAAATTTACTTGTACCTTAAAAGGAGTCACACCTCCAGAGTGGCTACTGGATGCAGATGCACCGCCGATGGGCTGCCATTGAAGGATCTGGGCATAGTTATCCATCATCACATTCCTTTGTTTTTCAAAGGCCTCCTCGAGCAATATTTTGATAGGATCTCCTGCTCCCTCATCTTTCTTTTCGTCCCCCATGGGCGTCCATCAGGGTTTCTGAGGCTGATCTTGCAAAGGTTCCACTAGATCGAGCCCTAACTCCTTATACCCCGACCTCATTGGGGACATGCAAAGAAAGATCGAGAAAAAGCATACCCCTATGATACCACTAATCCGGATTTATGCAGGAATGCAACAGAATAAACATATAACCATAAAAAGAAATGTGCAGTGGAAATAACACTTCATTTCATTAATATCAAAGAACTGAAATATGCTTACAGAAAGAATGGAAATAAAAATAGCTAGGGCATTGGTAGCTATCTTTGAGAAGATATGTTGTGGCTACAGGTCTCTAAACTAAGTTACAATGAGGCTCAAGGGCCTATTTATTATTTAGACACAATGGGAAATCCTCAACAGCCAAAACCCTAACCCTAGGAGATGAAGCGCCAAACCTATGGGCCCTGTTTGGGTAAATTGGTGTTTCAACTTATCAGGTGCATAACTTTGACATACGATCTCTGTTTGATGCGTACCATATCTCATTAGAAAGATCTATCCGAGGAATAAAAATTTTGAATGAGCAACATCAATCCATGGACCCATGTTGCTCTCCGTTTTCCCAAAAAAACGTTGTTTAGGGCCTCAAAACGGCTTCGGAAGTTCAGGACCCAAAAAAATGCTAAAAGTAGTAAGTTGAGCCGAAATTGAAAAACTGAAAGAGACAATGGCGGGGCCCCAAGTGGAATAGGCGGGTGACCACCAATATATACCTAGATCATTCTTGGAAGCCATTTTCCACCATCTCCCAAATATCTTGTGAGGAGAACAGGGCCTTCATTGTAATAGTCCAATAATTATAATTCTTCCCATTGAACAGTGTTATTTGTGGATTAGTCAAGCTCATAATTTTTGCTTCCATTTTCACTCTGTAAACAAAAACCTTCTCACTACTGGAGAATCTGCTTCTCAAAACAACCTTTTAGCACTTCAGTAAAGAACACTTTCTTTCACTAAGAGATTAAACCCACTCTGATACCATGTTGACATTTTTGGTATGCTACGATGACATTTTGGAACATACATGAAATAGAGAAGCTCAAAATAAAATAGGGAAATGCTATTCCCACAATAACCAGTTTACACAGAGATGCATAAATTAACTTAAAATAAATGACAACACAGTTTTTGTCACAAAAATTACAGAGCCATGCACAGAGAGAAGTTTTCTATTAGTTTTGTTTGCTTTATCAGGCTTCAACTCTGCTACATAAAATATGAATAACAGTCCACTTAATAAGAAAATGGCGGAGCTGAAAATTTAATGCTAATTGATGCTGGATCGGACAAGTAATGTCAAAACCATCCTTCCACTTTGTTCTACTATTTCTTCACGAAAAAATGTACAAAATGCATAATGCTGGACTTGAAATTCTATCGGTTTCGTCTACTATTCCACATCGCATGCACACCCTCATCACATTTTGCATGGCGCAAAACTTAAGTTGTCGCAATAATGGAAAAAATAAATTCTTTCGATTGCCATGTGCGATGGCACTATCACATTTCAACTTAAAACAGATATCTTGCGAGCACTATCCACTTGAGCTTTGCGATGTTTGCGATGTGAGGTATGCAATCGAATCACATTGCAACTTAAAACTTTAAAGTTGTGTGCGATGCCCTCCTATGCTTTGAAATGTGCTAAATGAAATCGCATCACAACTTAAAAAATAACCTGTGGGTGCTTAAAAGGTAAATCTTAAATTGTGCAACGTGTGAAATGTGACGTGCAAAACGTTGGGAAGTGTGAAAAAGCGAAAGGTAAGGAAAAAGTGAAATACAAAGATTTGCATGTGGATTTCGTAATGTATTAAGGTTGGATGGGTCCCACCAAATCATATCGGCAGAGTTTTATGTTTCGACGAAGTCCTATGAATAAAAGGTAAAAGCTTGCGGGGTGAAAAGTGTAGGAAAAAGGTATGTGAATACGACAGAAGGAAATAATGTAGAGTAAATGGCTCGGGTACTCCATTTTCTGATATTTTATGGAAATTGCGTGAAGTAGAATAAAGGCTTGCGGATTTGAATCCTGTGCTTTGTCCTTATCAACAACAAAAATTCAATTTAAGTGTGGGTTGTTTCCATCTTATTCATGGCGGTGGTTGGGAGTATTTCCAACATCGATTAAACTATTTCCTTTAGTAAAGAAAGCACACATGTTCTTACGAAGGTCAAATCCCAGAGGATGTAGTCATAATGTGAGCGTGGGTTTGAGAAAACTCTGAATTTTTCACGTAGGTTCGACTAATGATTATGAATCCAAGCCCATAATGTTCACTCCAATCGAGGATTCTTTAAAATCCAAGGTTTACGTGTGGTGTTATTTTTTTAAGCCCAGACTCTAGACTATGAAGTCGCATTCGATCCTGGAACCCATAATGAATAGTTATTGACCCTATTTATCATAGAAGAGATCCAGAAAATTCAATTACACAATGCCATTAGGGGTTGGAATTCATACTATGGTCTGAATCCTGAACTGAGAAGCCTGTCTGGCCCTCTAGCATCCGAACGACTCCAATTTGAGCGACCGGGTGAGCGACACGGGGGAGCTAGATAGGAAAGCTTGGCCTAGAACCCCCTCATCCCCTATGAATGAATGTGTCATAGAGAACTGATAAAATTACTCCACATGAGTCACCTCTTTGGCAGCCGCAGTGTTGGAGGCCCCATCGATGAGCTCGTAAAGCTCGTGGAGAAATTTATTCCTGAGTAAGAAAGAGCGTAGCGTTCTTTGTTATTCATGCAATTTCCCTTCAAGGTATGATTAAAGTGATACTTAATGCAATTTTTTTTAATGACATAAGATTTTGAAAATATATTTTATTACTTTTTCATAAAAGTTATAAAATATATTATATCCCTTGATGACATGTGAAAATTATTTTTGGAGTCATACTGTAATGGAGTGATAAGGTGTAGCATTTTTTGTGAAATGAGTCAAAAGTTTAGAGAATTTTTTTTTTTTTTTGGGAGTGAAGTTTGAGTCCATGTGAAGTATGTGAAGTATCATTATCATAAGACATTTCTCACAAGTATTGAAATGTGATAATTTTAGTTTGGTATATCAAATTTTGGTATTTTGAGTTGTATCAGGTGCATTCTTGGTTTAACCCAACATCCAAGCCTTGAATCATTAACTCAAAATTGAGAGGGGTCAATGAAGTTAAGTGAGTTAATCATTTTCATTTTTCAAGTGAGTAGTTCAAGTCATTAAATATTTGTAAAAACTCTTTTGGGTGCATTTTTCGGTGGTATCTCACACCCTAAGGTGACATAAAATCAAGTGATCATGATAATCAAGAGAGTGAGTACAAATGAGGATGTTAAAGGAAAAAATGGGTAGAGGAAAACATCTTCAAAGTGCAGATCTAGAAATTAAAGAATTGAAAGTGTAATGATGAATTGCACAACAAAATCAAAGTATGTGAGTGGAAGTTAAAGAAAAATATAGACATAGTTAATAAAATTACTATCACATTAGAAGCAACAATCGATCTTCAAAATGAACTAGTTATGAAAGGAAAACTCATTAATGTACTCTAGATAAAATTGAGTGAAAAGCAAGATCTATTTGATGCACAATGTACATAAAATATAGATGTAGTGTGTGACACAAATGACCTCATCCAAACAACAAATGCAATTTGTGAAAAAAATGACCTGATTCAACATGTTGATGAAAGTTGTGACACAAATGATCTATTCCACCAAGCTGATGAAATTTGTGACACAAATGATCTAATCCATCAAGTTGATGTAAGTAGTGACACATATGATCTCATCTAGAAAGTTATGCTACTAAATGATGCAACTAGTAGTATTGAAGATCTAATTGAAAATTTTGATCCAACATGTGATACAAATGAATTTTTAATAGAAATGATTGATGCTTAGTATGATACATATGATTTAATGAATTAATCATAAAATATCAACAATAGTAGCAAGTGTGCAGAACAACAACAAAATGGTCTTTCCAAGAAGGTGATCAAACCTCGCGAAGAAATTTATTTCAACAAAGATCGACATGACTTGGGATATGTTGAGGCCT
>CM076571.1:483584523-483651618 GCA_034641835.2 Pinus albicaulis
AATTAAATACGCAGTGGAAGTGAAGATGGGAATTGGAATCGTGATTGATGACCGTTGCATTAATATGATTCACTCCAAGGACAATCCACCACAAAGAAAGTCAACCGGATGTGATATGAAGTCTAACTCGACTAGTGAACTTGGTCCGACCTCTCTAATTGTCAGTCTGACCTTCTTGGGGTAGTCTGGACCAACACCTAGTCGGGGTGCTCGTTGTGGAGGAAGCCAGGAGCACACATACGAAATTTTGCGGAGAAAATGTGTGACCTTTTGACTAGAAAATCCAGCTCTGACCGCACGCTTGGTCCGGCTTGGAAGAACCGGTCTACTCGGGCCTCTTGACTCATTTCGGTGAGTAGCGTGGGGAAGGTCCCGACTGGGCTGTGAGGGATAGCGACCGGGCTGTGAAAATGTGTAGATTTGAGTCATTAGAATGTATTTGTTGGGTTTAGACTAGTAAAGGAGTCCTCCTCTCATAATAATGGAGGAGTCTTTCGTTCGACGAATGTCACGGGACCCCTCTTTTCTCCGGCTCATGGTGGACCTCGCGGAAGACGGTGACGGCACTTCTCCTCTCGGCAGATAGCGACGGCAATGGCAGCATGGATCTCATCTCCCTCGCATCGTCTGCCACCTTCCTCCCTCGCGCCGCTCTTCCCCATCCGCCGCCCCACGACCACCGGCCACCTACCTCCCTCAATGCTGAATTGTGAAATTTGAATATGAAAAACTGCGAATCGAAATTTGAAATTTTGAATTTTGAAATTCATACTAGCTGACATTTTTTATTCTTGTATATCGGTCTGAGAAGATGGGGAGATCTCCTTGCTGTGAGAAAAAGAAAGGGGTCTAAACCAGATGCCTGCCTCATCGCCCACATGGTGAAGGCGCCTGGCGTTGCCTTCCGAGGACATGCCTTACTTGCGGCCTCTGGGCTCTCTGATCCATCTTTCATTCCCCTATTTTCTTTCTGTATATATAAACGAGGGGAGGAATTAGTCGGTTCTGTAATGGGAGCAAGAAGTTGTGACTCCGCTGAGCGAGAGAGACCAGGAGTGCGGAAGTAGGGTTCACAAATTCACTGCACAACTCCTTAACAGCTAGCTATTACGTTGTATTTATCCGCTGCCGATCAGAGCATGAGTTCGGCACTGTATTTATGTTATCCATTTTCTTGACAATCACTGATTCATGGAAATGAAAGATGGATCATTCCAATCAATTATTTATTATTAAATGGGAAGGAGCATGATAAAATGATGGAAGGCACGGTGCACTCGCGAGATTCCGTCTGATCGCCTTTTGTTGGTAAAACTGATGAACAAGCCACTTATTCAGAAGATAACTGAATAAATAATTGGAAAGAGACTGATTTCACTATTAACCTTTCAAGGGAATTCACAGGGCAAGCTAACTATGCAGACTGGATCTTACTAGTAGTGTGAATATGAGATGGGAGAAAGAGATTAAGGTTCAACTTAAATGCAGAGTAGACTGTCTCTGAATTTTGCATTCAGGTCTCAGACGAAAACATTAAGGTAACAAATACAAACATAATTAAGGTGCTCTTTTAGCAAATATTAATCTAAATTTTCTATTTTGAAATAAGATAATTGATGCACAACATGAAAAGATAGAGGAAAACATTGATATAGAGGAAAAAAATCACCATTAACATAGCTCAAGAATCTTGTGAACGGTCTCTTATTATTGATGCCCAACTCAAACAGTTACGAAGTTCCAATACTTCTTACAATGCAAGCTTCAACACGGTCCAATTTTCCAACCCTTGATACTACTAAGGCATGAAATATTTATCTAAATACTAAATCGGTTTCCCTATCTTACTCGACAACCTTTCATTGATTACAATTTAGTAGAAAACGGAAAAGTGTGGCCATGTAAGGCCTGATTAGAAATCTCTGAGAAATACCCCACCTTTGGAATTAATTTTTGGGAACTCTTCGTAGATTCAAATGCTTCAATGGCTCCTCAGAATATCAAACAATAAGCTTGGAGGTGGTTGTGATGGTCATGAAGAGGTAACCAGTGGTGGCTATGACATCTGGCTCTACTCTTCAAAAAACCGACGTTGGGTAATTAAGTTTGGTGCAGCGCTGGCTACTTTTCATCGATTAGTGACTAAGCAGATGTGCTTTGCTGCCTTTTCTGTTTCTATTTTATAACATAAAAATTTTGTAAAAATGCCTTGCCCGACTTGACCCCCGGTGTTTCTTTTCTACGTGAGTCCTTTCTACCACGTTTAACCTTATTTCTTCATAAAATCATGTTCAAACCTCATATGCCTGACTTGACCCTTTTTAAACAAAACATCATAAAAAACCCATATATCCAGACCTAAAAATGTTTAGATTTTAGTTTTGAACCTTATCAAATCCATAGAAAATCGCACATCGCATGTTTTAGAGTTTAAGTTATAAGAAATGGAATTGGCGATGCGATGCTAAGTACGGAGGCGACGTGGCAGTTAAGGTAGGGCTAGACCGCAGTGAAAATTTCAAATCTTAAGGTTTTTCTTATGAGCGCGGGGATTAAATTCAAAAATTTGCGAAGTGCTTGGGGGGGGGGGGGGGGGGGTTACCCACCCACATCGCGATCACAATTCGGAAGATTTCTATGGTAAGGTAAGTTTTATGATTCAAGCAGCCTGAAGCAGGGGGCAAAGTTGTTGTGTTGGGGTCAACCGCATCACAATTTAAAAAAAAATACATTGCGGGTACTTAAAAGGTACGTTATAATATTTGCGATGCGAAACAATGACGTCAAGGAGAAATGGCCCCACTCGTCGCACATCGCACTACGGAAACTTAAACATTTACCCTTTGCATCCATCTTGTGAAAATTGTGATCTGCAATTATGATTTGATCTCCGTCGTTGATCGATGTTCAGATCAACGGTCCTCACTGCTCCCTTACAGTTGTGGTTTTCCAACTGTTTTTCTTTGGCCGTGTCCATTCACGTCTTTCTATTTATTTGTAGAATACTTGAATGTTTTCTACTTTTCCCACGTTCACAACTTGACCCAAGTGTGCATGACTTGACCCGATCTCGTTCAAGACTTTGCTCTTGTTGTTTTTCTACCTTAACTGCTTGCTTTGTTGCCTTTGTCTTTGTTAATGGTCTAATGCTGCTCCTTGCCTCTATGCTACTTTATTTCATTCTTGCTTTGGAAAGAATTTTGAATATTGACATCCATGTAAAGTATGAAAAATTTGAAAAGAGAAAATAATTCGTCGCCTTGTGATACAGTAAATTACAGGACTCTAACATACTGATCGTAAGATAGCCTCGTCAAATCCAGTACATGATCCTCTTGTTCCCATGAGATACCAAGTTCTGAGAATCAGAAATACCCTCCTGTCATGGGAGTTGTTGGGGGTATGATGATAGGTGGCAGGTCTGATCGCCTCTCGATTTGCAACGGTTGTGACATGCTTCCCTCTACCTCCTTGGCTGCTTCTTCCCATTGTTTCTAGGCCTCCTCTTCCTTTCTTCTTTTATTTCCTTCTTCTTTTTCTTGTTCTTGTTTCATCCTACTTTTTTCTTCTCTTCTCCGTTGTTCTTATTCTTTGGATTTAGCTTACTCTTCCTATTTTTTCTTGCGAGCCCCTTATTCTTACTTTATTTTATGTTCCTCTCTCAGCTGCTTTTGCCTCTGTTCTTCTTCCACTTGTTTCCTTTGTCTCTCTTCTGCTTGTTGCTGTGCCAGAGCATATTGGGTTTTCTTAAGCTCTTCCTCCCTTCATTTTTTCTTGGCATTTTGTTATTCCTAGGTCTCTTCCTCTGCCTTTTCTTGTGTATTCTTCGGAGGTTTGTTTCTCGAGGTGTTATTGGGTTTCTTGGATCGAGAAGTAGATGCTCCTCCCGTCAGTATCTTCTGCTTCATGACATCATCTCTCTCCTGTAGGGCCTAGTCATCTTGAGACTAATCTCCTTGGTTTCCACGTAAATCAAATTCCTCTTCTAGGGCTGCCTCCTTGAGCGCGTTATACCAGTTCCTCACTTCATCCTCTAAAGTTGTCTCTATGTGTTGATATGTCCGGTTAAACTTAACCCACTTACAATGCACGGGGACGATCCTCTCTAGGTCATAGGATTGGAAATATAAACTCACAAAATGGAAACCCCCTATGTTTTCAGCTTACGCCTCTACTTCCTTGAAGTCTTTTACTGTGTATGCGCCGATGGTGAGTGAGAGGGTAGGCCAAGATTTCTTCTTACCCTTACTCAGTTTCTTGGAAAAGCTGCTCTTCATCTGATAGCATACTTCTTTCAAAAACAAATTATCTGTAACGAATTTTGGCAGTGCATGGGGTTGCTTGAAAGACCCAAAGACCTCGATGAAGGTGCCTTCTATGATGGGAAACTAGTGGGCTACCTTGATGACAGTTTCCATGGCGCTTCTTGACATGCAAGGTGGATCTTCCTTGAAGAACGACGATACACCACAATAATGAACTTTTCTGAGGTTATATCGATGTCCTGCTTGTATTTAGTGTCCCAAAAAATATTCAAATCCTTATGAATCGATCCTCCAGTGACTCCATTCTAGTTATGCACCCAATTATCATAGTTGCATCCTGAGAATACTACATCTAAAAGGTAGGAGGCCATATAGACCTTTGAAAATAACCCTTCTTCTGGTACCTGCACCGCTGATATATTTTCCCTTAGAGCTTAAATTAATAGATGGGCCAAGTTAAAGTGTGTGGTGTATGTGGTAACTGCATACATGAGGGGAAACCATGCTCCATTGAAGGTAGTGTCATCGATCCTACCATACATCCGGCACATCATAGTTGCGAGGAGCCTATAAAATTTCCTCAGACCCTCGGTCTTATATTCCCGAGCTTTCTTCCCCTTGAAATTTTTGGGGTATTCCCACCAACTCCTCAGGGTGTCCTGTACCGGCACGTCATGTGTCACTATCCACCGAGCATTGAAATATTCTTCTTTACTCAGGAGTGAATAATATACTTCAGCAACACCTTGGGACAAGTTAGCGAAGGATTTTCCAACATTGTCTCGGATTACCCAGTGCTTTGACTTCACCTTTTGGAGGATCCATTCGATCACCTCCACACATGGGAAGATTGGAAGGTGGGAAGCCACATAGTGCACTTCTGATCTATTCACCTATATATATATATATATATATATATATATACTTGCTAGTCTACAAGGTCCTCCAGGAATTTCTGCTTTCTGAATTCTTGATAAAGTTCATACCAGGACATATTTGCACCCTTCCCAAAGACATAGGTTGCGTCTCCGTAGATAGGAGTTAGTGGTGGAGGCACGTCACCCTCTGGTGGGTCCACTTCTAGGCTCTTGTGCCATTTGCGAGCTATCAGGGGCCCCATGTCACTTGAGGTCAAAGAGATAGAGACGCACTCTGTCTCAGCTTCAATATCACGTGGCATATTCAAAAAATGGTCGCATGTTAAGACAGACGACATGGAGGCAAATAGGGAAAAATACCTGACTAAACGAACTAGTGCCCTGGCCAGTCTGAGAGGCTGAGTGATCAGCAAGGTAGGTTGCAGCAAAGAGTTCTAGGTCTTTGCAGCCTGTATAGGTTGCAAAAGCTCTGGTTTGGAAGGGGCGGGACTTGGTGACCTAGTCGCGGGGTCGCACGGTCGCATCTGCATGAAAGATCAGACCTTTTCAAATTTTCAACTTGGTGACCAGGTCATGAGGTCACGAGGTCACGAGGTTGCATTAGGAATTTTCTGGGTGAAAACACGTCGACGTGACCTATGAGGAACGTGGGGAACAAATCAAAGAAAATTAAGTGAATGAGGCTTGAAGGGACCATAGTAGGTTTAGGAATGGATATCCAAGGTAGCAGAAGGTAGGAAAAGGGGCCAGAGTTGGTTTGGGCATGATGGGATGAGCAGGAGAGAAACAATTCCTTAGAGGGGAAAATCGTCTAAGGAAAGAGGCTACTGCTGATAGGAATCTAGGATGACTAATAACCTAGTTAGGGGAGAAGGGTTAGGTAGGGTGAGTAGTCAAAAGAAACAAAAAATGCACGAGGCTTCGGCAATTTAACTAGAAGAAACTGCGCTCTAGTTGGTCTGTCAAACAGTTTGTGAACTCTGTCATGCTAGTCGAATGCGACCTACGTGACCCTTGTATATATAAACGGGTCACACGTGCAGGTCTTAATGGTAGTCGCAAGGTCGCATGGGAGGTTATTTGCATACATTTGCGACCTTGTGACCTATTGACTTGGGGGGTCGTTGGGTCGTAAATTTGCATGGTTGTGAAGGTAAGCTTATGAAACAGTGTATGACCTAGCGACCTAGAGACCTAGTGACCTTGGCTAGGTCGCGGGGTCACTAAGTCGCAAAAGGTTGAAGCTTGAGGGAAGTGTGACTTTGCGACTTTACTTAGAAGAAAACACCTAAAGCCAAATTTTGATCTGAGATTACCTATCCAGGGGGGACTCTTGAGGCCTAGGGTTGATGCTAGGTAATTAACATGTCCTAATCAAAAGAAATAGGGGCTATGAAATTTCAGACTGATTCCAAATTTCGGAGGGTGTTGTAGCAGCTACAAAAGAGTGGCAAAGAGAGAAACTACCTCTCTAATATTAACTTCCATGGTTGGAGAAAACTATAGTTATTCAACAATGTATGGGCCTGGATTAGTATGACTTTGTTTCACTAAGGAAGAATATTTCCCATTTACTCCTTCTCTAAATGATTGTGTTGTTCCTATTGGTATTTTGGGATATGGGTTCCTATTTCCTAAAACCCTCGGTCCTGATGAACCTCCTCTTAACCTTATGTTTAAGATCAAGGTTGAATATGCTAATATTATAATATTGAATTAGAAATATTTTTTCGGGACCTTCCCATCACATTGAAGAAATTTATAATGCACACGAAAACCCCAATTTATTTATATGATTTTTTTTAAGGAATAAACATAGATTTCTTTAATCATCCATAGACTGAAGGTTTTCCCATCTAAGTATTTGAAGAAAAATTTTCTAGATCCAAAGCTGACCATTACTCTATGTATACAAACCCCTGAGAGCAGGGCAGAGCATTATAAGAGGAATCAAAAAATTTGGGCACAAAAGTGGTAGTCTCCTTCAACACTACATCTTAAGAGACAAAGCCTAATTCTTTAAAGCATTGGAGAAAATTGAGCTCTCAAATCCATACCTTGGCTTTCACTCCAATAGTGATGGGTCTGAAATGACGAAATCCCCTACCTAGTGTTTCACATATGTGTTATTTGGCTCCTAACTCTAAATAGTGGTCGATAGACCAAACATCCTCATGTATAACTCATTGATCTCTGATGTCGAAACCATAATGAAACCATGAAATAAAATCCCCCTTGTTCAACCTACCGAAGGAAGAGTATTTCAATCCACTTGAGTTACAGAAGTCGACTTGTAGGAACTTAATGATCAAACCCTAGGCTCCTACGCATAGGCCATATCATCTTCACTAATGCTATTTTACTATCAAAACAATTGAAATTGTCAACTATATCATTTATTGCAAATTACTAAGGTCAATTGTCTCATACTTTTTATTACAAGATCATAATCCCAAATAGTATGTAAGTGTGCTACTCCGATATTAGGAAATATATTTTCATCAATCTCTTTGTCATTAGGGTCAGTTGGAGGCATTCCATCCACATAGGGGGGTACTAGTCCAGTCCAATGGGGCTTACTTGGTATGGTTATCTCTTATCAAGCTTATGTAAGGTCAACCCTAATATATATGTCATTAGAGAATCGCACTTGTAATGCGATGGTCATCGGTTTGATCCTAATAGCTAGCTCTTTTCCGATCCTCTCATTTCCATAATCCACAAAGTTTTGTTATGATCAAGATGGAGCGGATAATACTCTCATGATTGTTCTTCGAGTGGAAGACCTAGAGCCAACTATAGAGAGTTTGGATAAGAAAATTAAGTATTATAAAATAGATATAAATAGAGTCATAAACATTTCAAAACAACAATTGATGAAATTAATTATTGACCCAATTACCCAATTACAACAACTAGTCACAAAGTTACACATTTAAACGGATTGGTGTACCTCTAACCATTTATACACCATTGGACGAAAAATTGGTTTATGATATTTGAAAAACCTCCCTATATTAATAATAAGAAACCTTTGTATTTTCTTAGGAAATTATGGGCAGGGTTTATGTTATATCACCATATCAACGATATTTCCATTGGTGAATTGTAAGGGTATATCATGTGTCCACATAAGATACATAAAATTTTATCCATGACCCATTTCTAGGTCCTCATCCTCCTAGGTGAAGGGTCTTGGGATACAACTTCCCTCCAATGGAGTACTTCCATCCCTTGTAAAAACTCTTGAGTGTTTATCGTCACCCTAGCCCACCACCGTTTATTTTAGGTTTTGGTAACCAACAATGACAAAATATAAATATGTATGAAGAAAATGACATAGGGAGTTCATACTCAAGAAAGCCACCAAGGGGAGATTATATTAAATCAAATTATCTTCTATGTATTTCTATGATACAATTGGTCCTCTTATATAATAATATGTGACTATAAGATCTATGTCATGATTATATGTTTAATTCATCCATATGTGTAACTATCTCCTTAAATATTTCCTTGAATCTCTCAAGTAAATATAATCTTTATATTCTCTCTTTTTTATTCATATTTGATCCTTATGTAGACTTTTATTATTGTTATATATTATTACAAATTTATCATATTACCTTGATTTAGGTTGTACAAGGAAGTGAAAGTTATTAAAGGAAATAAAAAACACACACACATAAATATAATAGAGCTAACATTAATATAGCGAGAACCCAACTTGTATTAATAAAAAATAGTAGAATATTGTAGGACACAAAATATCTAGAATTTTCAATTTTTATCTTCTATGTTTTTTTTATTTCAATAATATTTGTCTTCATCTTCTATATCCTTTGATATTTGGTTTTATTCATTCTTCATCCTCAATCTTATTCAGTTTCCATCCTACCTACAAAGCATAAACATTATGTTTGTTAAAATCACAGGGGCTTCACTAACAAAGAAAAACCATAAGACTGACCAAGCAATACCATATCATGTATTTTCATATTGGGGCATAAAAAATGAGGAAAAAATTAAATAATATATTGAGCATAATAAGGGGGTAAATGGTTTTTATATGTTTTATAGAAATATTTGTATTATAAGGTATTGTTTATACAATACATCTCCCACACAAAGGCAAGAAAAAAGTGGGGTAGAGAAATGGAGGTTCAAGAGTATTGTGGGAGTATAGAGAGTAGGAGGTGGAAATTAAAAACTATGGAATATTAGGTCCATAGTAGCCTAATATTTAAACCTATGTACCTATTATTGACATGCAATTCATGGTAATGTTAAATTCCTAAACTAAAAGTGACATTATTCTTTATCTTTTGTTTTCATTCTTTTACTTAAATTTTCAACATTATCATGAAATGACTCAGGATGTTTGAGAGTGGTTATAAACTCATTAGATTTCATATGGATAAAGTAGAATTTTAGATCTCACTCAAAATCCAACAGAATTATTAGTTTTTCATCATTTTCGGAATGGGGGGATTGCAATGTTTCCATTGGATTTTGTCATTACCAGGGTATGGAACTCGTATTTAATAACAAGAACCAATCCCTCTATGATGTACTCGATGTTAGTGACATTGGTTGTAAAAATCATCTATCTTGGCCCTTTGAAAAATGTACATGTCACTCAAACAAAATATTGACTTGACATGTTACATTTTTTCTATCTTATGTTAATACTTAGAGGGTGAAATAAATGAGAAAGACCCCAGTATATGCAATGATTATGATGAAATGTAGGTGTTTTTTGTAGCATGATTTTTTTGGATAATAGAGACCATTTAAAGTTTATTTTTTATTTATTTTCAATTCAGAGATGGATTGCACTCGATCTCATTTTGGTTATGTGCACCATTACATGCTATATAAATGATAATTTGTAATTTGTGGACATGTGGTTGATGAATATTATAACAATAAGTGAATGATGTTATATGGGTTAATCAATGTTTTTATGTTTTTTATCACAAATTCATCATTATACATGCTCTTGTTGACATATATGCATCAAAATATATACAAATATATATTATATAAAAGTCACTCCCAAAATTGCTTCCAACCTGGGAGCTTTTTGGAAATATCACTCCTCGCTCCTGCTTCCACTGACACTTCTCACTTTTTCTCCCTCTCCCAAGAAACCTTGTTCCATAACATACATGCATGAAATTTCTAATACCTCTATGATCTATATCTAATGCGTGTGTTAATATTTTTTACCTGTTGCTCAGCTAGTGATCCTCCCAATGATAGGGTAGTAGAGAAGACACCATTTATGGCACCTTCATCATGTCCTTACATTTGTGATGAACAAGTTGAATGAAAGTGAAGGAGACAATGAGACCGACTATTTCTTGGTAGAGGGCACATGCATGCTATGGGAGATAGGGAAATAGAATATTATTTGGAATAGGGTGCAGGCATGATAAGGGTGCACATGTTACACCTTCAGTTAATTCCAGTTTAGATGTTGTTTCAAATTTATCAATTTCAGTTTTGGATAGAGTTTTTCTATTATTAGATATTTTAGTTTTGTTATTTTTAGCATGCATGATATATTCTTACTCAGAGGGTGCAAATCCTTAGTCAATTAGAATACTTATGCATGAGAAATTCCCATATTAGGTAGAGGACACAAATATCAAGGAAGGAATGCATGCTTGCATGCTCCAGTTCATCTTTTGATGGAGACACATTTACTTCGCACTCTTACCATGCAACTATGGTGCACTAGGTGATCATATTAGGAATATGATTTTAAAAAGTCTAGCCAGATAGGATTTTTCATATGTCCATATTCATTGTACTTTATCTCCTGTTCTTATTCTATAAGTGAGATGAAAGGTGCTCCATTGTGTTGGTTATCGAGGTTTTGTTTTGAAGTGTTGTAGTGTATATTTTTCAGTATTCGATAGAATACAGATCCAATTGATAGTCCAATTCTAAGTATTTTTCATTCAAATTTTCCATAGTATGTATTTGTAAATCAGCCAACTTATATTTTCCCCCTTCTTATTGAGATTTTAAAGTTTTTAGCTACATAGTATTTAGGTTATTCTTTCTAGGTGCATAATCTGCTTACCATTGTTAATGAAAATAAAGGGATATAAATGTAAATGGGTATAAGAAATTTTAATGAAAAAAATGGATACCTATAATATCTAGTGAAAGTAGGGGAATTTTAAATTGGTGAGGTGTACTGGGTTAGTATTGGTAGGCGGTTAAATAAAGTTAATTTTATAGGTATTTTCCAATATGTAGTCAAATTAAGGGTATTTTTTAGTATGTCATGAACACACGTGTTGTGTTATAGGTTCATTGAGTGAAGCCCCATTGGTTAAAATCTTTAAAAAAAAATTCCATCATGTTAGGTATGTGTTATATTGTTTACATGGCTATCCCCACATGGTATAAAATATTTGATGCACAATAGGGAGATCATAAGGGGCTTTCCCTAAAGAAAAGAAAATTTGGGTGGTTTTTTATTTCTTTTTCAGCACACATTTTTTGTTAAAAGTCGTTTTGTGGTCCATAGTGTTTTTTCACATGGATTTGTACTTTTGTGTAAGGAGCGATGGTTGTATTCCAATATAGCGTAAATGGATAGGTCATTCATGGACACCACAAGATATATATTTTGTTGTAATATTATATAAAATAATATATATTGAGTCCACGAGGTCTTGGATAGACGATGATCGAGTCCTTTGTTAAGGCACTCCTTGATGTGAAGCCATCAGTTCAATTCCCTGCCCTGTTCGAGGTGATATATTGGACATGATGAAGATGTAGTCCCACCAATTTTACAAAAAAATAATATATATTGAAAAATCTTGTGTGATTTTCTGGTTTTTGGTTTCTAGGATAAAATATTTGTGTTAATGTGTGTGTTTTCCATTTCATATTTATATTTCAATTAAGAATATATTTGCAACAATTAAATATGCAGGGTTAAAACCTACACATCCATTATAATATATGGTTTTTGAGCCACTATATCCACTATTTCTCTAGGAACTTGTTCTTGTACATGGTTCAACAAAAATTCATCAATTACAAACATTTTAAGTCCCCTTATGTCATTATCAACCTCCATTCTATATTTTCTTTAGCTAACCTATAACCACACTTTAGGATTTTATGGATTACCCTTAACCATACATCCTCTAAGCTTTTATGGATTTCCCTCAACTATGACATCTTCAAGTGGTTCCAGCCCATGGGGAGAATCTCAATTAGCGAACATCGTGTTATGAAATATTATGTAAATACTAAGACTCAAGGTTCAAATTCCCTCATGGTTGTTTATGCCACAAAAAAAAAAATTTCAAGTGGTTTTCAAGTTACCATGAAGTATACATTATATCAAGTGCTTTTGGCTATCCATGAACCATACAATATATCAATGATTTATAGTGACCATGAACCATAATTATGGTGGTACATTAGTGTCATTAGCAATTATATCAACATTTGACTCAAGTACATACAATTTTAATTTTTCATTTCAAGATAATATATTCCTTATACAACATTGGGCCAAGACTAAAATTTTCATCATAAAAAAAAATTACTCAAGAACACCATTTCTTAAGGAAGTCATTTTTCATGGATGCACTACTTTTTCTTCTCACTTTTAAATACATAATTCTCAGTGTAAGAAATTGAATTTTTTATTTCCCTTTAAATCTCTTGACCATGTTGTAGAAGGGCATTAAATTATTTCCCATGCAACTGAAAATTAAAATAAAAAATTACGTGTAAATTTGAAATGAAAACTGTTCGTTATTTTTTCAATTGAAGGATAAGGAAACTTTTCATAGTATATTATACTTTTTATTATTTTTATGTATTTCTCTTTATTTATATTTTTTATACTATGATAATTTTGTTAAAAAAAATGAATGTTAACAATTTTTTCCATGGTTATTAAAAAAAAATGTTATCATTTCTATATAATAAAATCCTATTGTTATGGAGGGGTGATTATTCATCCTTAGAATAATTAGGAATTTAAATTTTCTTGGGGATTGGGAGAGGCAACCATTAATTTCATTAAATCTTATTCTCTCTATTAGGGAATAAAACAAGTTGTGTAATTGAAAATTAAAGAGATCATTTCAATTGGATATTCACTTCTCATTCTCTCTAGAAATTTAAATATAACACTCCCTAATAATCTTAAGCTATCCCATATCATCAAACATATCCTCAGTTTACTTTGTCTAAATCCCTAGATATCAATGTTACCATTTCCAAAGGGCTACAAATGGTTGTAGGTGAAATATTTAATATTGGCTCTACTCTCCCAAAGGAGACATAGTTTGTCAAGACTAGACCCAAAGGGCCCCTCTACCCTAATGATCCAAATAATTTGGCCTAAATGAATTTTTAATATGTGAAATAATATTAAAGTGGAGGGAGCCCTACTTAAAATTCACAGAAATATCCACGAGGCATTCATGCACCCCTCCTACATGTGCCACCTCCTAGAAATTTTTTCCTAAGGCACAGTTGATAAACACAAACCAAGGGAAGTGGAGTCTTATGCAATCTAAATTCATTGCTTCTAAGTATGATGAGAAATTAAGTGAGGGCATTGATGACTTCATGGTCACTATTGAACATGGGAGAACTTATGGATAATCAAAGGAAGTCGGATGGTATGATCTCATGGAGAATAACTCCTTATCATGTGCAGAGCATGGAAACATAGATTATAAAACCACCATCCAAATTCACCATCTTCCTTGCTAAGTGGATGCAAACTCTTGAATTCAAGGTCTTCTTCAATTTCCATAGTGCATTTGTGATAGAGGTAATTTTTTCGTCTCTCATTTTCCTGCCTTATCCTCTCTTAACTTTTCCATCTCTATCCTCCTATGTTTTGAGGCCAATAGTTTTGTATACTATATTTTGGGATATATATTTAGAATCATATCCCCTCTTAGATGGTTTTCCTTGCATTTCTCTATGTCCCGTACTCATTCCACAACTCACTCAATTGGCTCTTCCCTCTCACCCAGTTCCCTTTATGTCTCTCCCAAAATAGTTTGGCTCTAGAGTTGATATGGCCTCTCTGAAGTTTATATTGTTTTTTGTGGGCCTAATACATAATAGAGAATTTATTCTCAAGATGTCCCTACTAAAATTTAACAACAATATCCATTGTACCGAGATTATCTAGGATCTTAGAATCTGTGTCCTCGTTCCTTTTTCCATGCAACTGTCAGTTGCTTCTTAGAAAGTTATGGCCTCAAGTGGAAAAAAAAATGAAACACTTATTAACGCAATCAATCAAGAAAAATCCATGAATATGGAAGGAATCTAATCCTATTCATGTATCTGCAGCATGAATATTGAAGTGTAGGAAAATTTTGAATAACAAAGCTCCTCCAATGAGCATCAACCACACAACTAGGTATAATATTATTGTTGAACTATAATTTTTTCTTTTTGTTTAATAATTTTTTCCATTCATATAAGTGATATAAGGAGACGAGTAGCACCGAATTCATAAATATGATGCACTCAAAAAGTAGAGACTACGTAAAAAAAAATTAGAATCTCCGAGAAAGAGCTTGTCTAAATTATTTTGTCATGTACTACATCTTAGTTTTATGCTCAAGTTTTTTTTAATATAAAATTATCTGTAGCTCTTCTTACAAAAAAAAACTCCTATTATTATGGAATTCATGCATGCATGTATCCCATATTTATTGAGATTAAATTTTAGTAGTCGTGATTGAAGATCAAATGCTTTGGTTGTGGCAAATCTTTTTGCTACTCATAGAAAAGAAACAATCAAATTGAATAACCTCGCCATCTCTTGTTGCTAAGATTTACAGGTGGTATCTACCAATGTTACATGGCTCCACCTGCAAATCCTTTTACTTCCTACTCCACTTACTTGCATTTACTACTTTCTCATTGCTTGGCTTTATGGCTATTATATACATTTATTCTTTATGCCTACTTATATGAGGACACTACAATGGACACTAGGTTTAATTCCTTATTATCAAAATTCAATGCTAAATAATAAGCATTAATTTATGTTAACAAAAGATAATAGCATTTATGTGTTCTTTTGCATATGGTGTTCTTCATCATAATGCACATGTACACTAATCATTAGGCCTAAATTTCTATGGGAAAATGTTCTTGTAATTTATATTTATTTTATGGAAATTTGTGGTGTGAATAGATTTTAAATAGCATTAATGGTCGAACTGAATTCCCTCTATATGATTTATATATATACACTATAAGTAAATGGTATTGAATTCCCTCTATCTGATATATATAGACTGTAAATAAATGGTCCTATTAAATTTTCTCCATATGATTCATATATAGATTGTAATTTACCAATGTGGTTATCAAATGTACCTAAAGTTCTATTTTGTAAATAAAACTTAACACAATAAGAAGTGTGATATGTAATGATTTTATAAAACTATAATAAATATTATATAAATTTGTGTTACATATTTTATTATGATAATTTTATCACAAAAATAGTGAATATATCCATTTAAAGTAATGAACTAAGTGATTTTCTAATTTTAAATTTTGAATAAACTCAATACTTAATCAAAAAAATCTAGATCCATAGTATAATCCCGATTTTATTGAAATGTGTTATAAAAATTATAATGAACTAAAAAATATTATTAAAAGTTTTTTAAGCCAAAAGAAAAAATCTAAATAATTTCCTTTCTTAAAATCAATAAACTAAATTTAGTTTAAAAGGCATAACTATCACTTAAATAAATAAAAATTCTCTTAGTCCACAAGGTTTTGGTTTTGGATATACGTGATCGGGTGTTAGATAGACTTGATCAATGCTCTATTGTAAAGTCATCGATTCAATTAAATAAAAGCAGTGAAATAGACAAATCATATATTTATAAATTATAGACTGAATCACTACAATTTCCCACTTATCCAGTTTTGATAACATTAACTGAAATGGTTCACCATCATTCAGTAAATAACATTCAGTTATTTACTGATACATTTCTACTTCAAACCTTCTACAAAGCTCTCTATGTTTCCATCCGAAGATCCTCCTCTTCGCACTGCAGTCCTCACAATGTCCTTTAAATCCCCCACATTATTCTTAAACTACATCCCCTCGTCATTGAATGGTTCTCTGATAGTCCTCGATATGTATTTCCTCAGTATCAATCCTTTCTCTGCTGCCTGACCTCCTTCGCTCAATTTGAATCCAATCTTCCATTCATCATCCATGAGCTTGCTGTTGGTGAACTGCTCCGCCAAAAATGGAAACCGTATCATGCTAACTCAAAGAGCTTTCAAGCATTGAGTTCCATCCTCAGTGGGTTATGAGGGATGGGATAACACTTGAACCTGATTGCACCATGAAACAACGAGGCCCTGCCTTTTAGTCTCATTCATAAAACCGTACTGGTAAGCAGTCTGATACTATTGAATAGACTATGTCTGGATGAAGAGCCCAGAGGAAGAACTGTCCGCTGTCATTGAAACCCATCGTTATTTCGCTATTTCCTCCAGCTGAGCTTCCGTCGCATGAACCATACTCCCAAAGGAAACGTATATAACCGAACCATCCAGCCACTGGGAAGAGTCACATTCTCCCCCAATGCTCGTCCCATGTTCCAACTCGTCTGTCCTCGGAATGTTCACCGTCCATAAAGACCGATGGAAGAAGCAGGCCAACATGCAAAATTGGAGGGTTTAAATTCACGGCCTCCATTTCGAGATTGTCAAAAGAGTTGCCGATAACCCAATTTGCTTCGCGACTTACTTGAAAGCATTTACGTAGCCTTAGCCCTTCAAGAATGTACTGTGAGTCGGCGTCTTGCTCGCCGATAAATGACGGAAGGTCCCTTGTTTCTAACATTCGGATGCCCGAAATATAATCAGCCGAAATGCTGCCGTCCCCAACTGCAAACAATTCACACTGATGATAACCATATTTAAACCCAAAAGGAAAAGGAAAGGAAAAAATTATATAGTGTAGTTTAATATATGCAAGTTTCAATAAGCGAGATTTAAGTGGAAAATAACTATTAAGGCGAGAAGAAACCTTACGTTTTCCTTCACAAAAAGAGTAACGGAGATCCTCCCGCAGATGTAAGATATGTAAGTGGTAGTAGATTGAATAAAGAAAAGTATGCTGTGTCCAAAACGAAATCCAGGCAATACCTAATTTCTTTGTGACTTCAAATGACCAGTTAAGTCCAGTATCAGCTATGGCACACGATGTGGCAGGCCCCTCCTTGTTGATATTTTGGAGTCGTTCCAACTTGTTGAAATTTACGAAAATTACGGAACAAACTAGAGAGAGAAATACTTTCCTCTTTAACACAGAGAATAAAAAAAATTTCTTCACTCGAGAACAGAGTTTTTTACTTGAAAATCTATTTCATTAACCTATAAAAAAACTATAACAAAATTTTGAACTGCTTCAAGACGCAGTGCCCAAAGAGACTTCTCTGTCTCACCAAAATATAACACTACAGAGAATACACTCTGTCAATACTCTATCTCTGTTTAAAAATAAAACTCTACACTGCTGTGTAAAAAAAACCTCTCTGTCTATTACAAAGAAAATGCACTGCTGTGCTTTCAAAAAAATTAAAACGTTACATAGGCTCTCGGGCATTTTCAACTTTTATATGCCGCGCATATAACATAATATAAAAACTAAACTATATGATGCCCTTTTAGGCCCACCATTACACAACGCATATAAAAAAAACATTACCCAAGGTTTAAATAAACCTTTGTGCACGTTATGTATTAAAACAATACAACATAATAAAACATTAATAAAACTTAAACATAAAGCCTTTGATCGCGCGATGAACCAAAACCATTTCACCGCCGGACTTCAAAAAAACTTATGAGCCAAGACGCATAGAACCATTTCGCATAACAAAACTTGGTTGCTGACGTATGCATTTATGCGCGCGATGGATTATACAATCCAGCGCATAAAATTTCATCGCGTCCACCAGAGGGCTGTTGTTGTAACGCAAAATCAACATATTAAATCCGCCGTATAAATTCCATCAGGTCCGGACTTATAACATTGCAAACGGCCCATACCAAAATCTCTGATGCCAATTATAAGTGGCCCCACAATGAGATTTAAGTCTGTTGCATAAAATGGATTGGGTCCATCATTCATATGTTAATCGGGCCAAACAAAAACGCTCCCGATCCGATGATCGCATCGGGGCAAAACCTTCGGAACATAATAACAAGGTGGAGGTTTATATGTGATCGTTCCGATTGCAATGTTCCCATCCGACCATTGCCACATCAACAAGACATTGTGCTGCATGGGGACCACTATTAAAAATAAAAAAAACACCTGCGCATAAAAACAAAATATCTCTGTGTTTCTTTAAAAAGCTCTGTTTCTATTTAACAAAGTGTTGTTTTAAAAAAAATAGAGACTGTTCAATTAAAATAGAAAAGCTCTGTTTTTCAAAATAAAAAGGACTGCGCCGATCAAACAAAAATTTATTGTTCACCATTTTCAGAAAGCGGCCCAATGTCAGGATCCTTCCAAGCAGAATTAGAAGGCGGTAGAATGTACAGGAGTTGAAAATAACATTTCAACACTCCCCTTTAATTTCAACTACTGGGTTATCATTCATACCAAGGCATTTTCTCAAAAATTCAAAACTCTTCTTCCCCAATGGCTTGGTCAAAATGTTTGCAAACTGCTCCTGAGTTCTGCAATGTTCCAAAATAATTTCTCCATTGTTTACCAATTCCCTGATGTAATGAAACTTTGTGCCAATGTGTTTCGTTCTCTTATGAAACACAGAATTCTTAGATAATGCAATAGCTGAGCTATTGTCACAAAAAATCATTGTTCCTTTTGCTTGCTCTTGGCACAAACTTCTTAGCATCCTCCTCATCTATATTACTTGACACGCTGCTGCTGTAGCTACCACATATTCTGTCTCTGCTGTAGACAACGCTACAATAGGTTGTTTCTTAGAAGCCCATGAAATGGCTCCTGAACCCATGTGAAAAACATAACCGGAAGTGCTCTTCTGATTATCTACACTTCTAGCCCAATCAATTCAGTGTATCATATTAATTCTGAACATTCTGAAGCAGTATATAAAATACCAAACCTTTTAGTACCTTTAACATACCTCAGAATTCTCTTTGCTGCCTGCCAATGTGCTTCCTTTAGCCTCTCCATGAATCTGGAAATCAAACTAACAGCATGCATTATATTGGGCCTAGTTGCAATCAAATACATGAGGCTGCCAACTATGCTCTTGTACAAACTAGGATCGAAATCCTTGCTGTTGTCCTCTTTGTTGAGTTTTAATCCCATCACTGTGGGAGCGATTTCTGCTTTTCTCTCCTGCATATTAAATCTTTCCAACACTTCATTAACATATTTTGTCTGTGAGATAAAAATGTCGTTTTCGTCTTGTTCTACTTCTATTCCTAAGAAGTATCTCAACAAACCCATGTCAGTCATTTCAAATTCTTCTTTCATGACTGTTTTAAAATTTTCAATAAGGTAATCATCATTACCTGTGAAAATAACATCATCAACATATAAAAAAACAATCAACACTTTACCATCCTTTTCTTTGATGTAGAGGGTGGGTTCTCCCTCACACTTTTCAAATCCATTTTCCAGTAGATAAGAATCTATCCTATTGTACCACGCTCTTGGCGCTTGCTTTAGCCCATAAAGAGCTTTCTTCAACTTGCACACTTTGTGCTCTTGGCCTTTCTTTTCGTAGCCTAGAGGTTGTTCAATGTAAACCTCTTCCATTAACACTCCATTTAGGAATTTTGACTTCACTTCCATTTGATAAAATTTCCACTTGTTTTGTGCTACTATGGACAACACTTCTCTCACGGTTTCCATTCTAGCAACCGGTGCGAAAGTTTCCTCATAGTCTATCCCATGCTTCTGCTTATACCCTTTTACAACAAGTATTGCCTTATGTTTTTCTATTCTTCCTTCAACATTACTCTTACTCTTGTAGACCCATTTAACTCCAATGACATCTTTACTTTTTGGGAGTTCAACCAAATGTCATGTCTTGTTTCTTTCTATGGAATTAATCTCCTCATCCATAGCTTCCATCCATTTCCTATCCTTAATAGCTTCTTCGAAATGAATAGGGTCATCAACATGACAATATAAAGCAAACAAAGAATTCATACTTTCATTTGCTGCCTCTTGTTCATAAATGTCATTCAAATTTCTGAACTTCTTACCTCTTTCATTAGGTGTACAAGTGCTTGAAGAAGCACTCGAATTTCCTCCTTATGGTGTGCTTGGAGAAGCACTTTCATTTCTCCTCAAGGATGTCTCTTACAGCCCTTGTGTTGGTGCTGCTGTTTGGGGATGTATTTCAGCCAACTCATCATTATTTTATTATGAGATAAACAGTGTTTAACATTCACTGTTTTCTCTATGCTTCCATCCCAAGATTCCTCCTCAATAAACTGAACATCTCTGCTAACAATAAACTTCTTGGTGGATGGGTTGTACAACCTATAAGCTTTGGATTCCTCACTGTATCCAATGAAAATACATTTCTCCCCCTTGCTGTATAACTTCTTCCTTAGCTGATCTGGAATGTGTGCATAAGCCACACATCCAAAAACTTTCATCTATGTGACACGTTGCTTTGTGCCACTCAATGTCTCTTCCAGCACTTTGTTCATAACTGCTTTTATAGGGCATCTATTCAAGATATACACTACACAATGTATAGCGTCAGCCCAATAATCATTAGGCAAATGCTTTGCCTTTAACATACTTCTTACCATGTCCATTATTTTTCTATTCTTCCTTTCGGCAACTCCATTTTTCTGCGGAGTATATCTAGGTGTAAACTGCTTCTGAATCCCATTTACTCTACAAAAACATAGAAAATATTTAGAGATATACTCACCTCCTCACCTTAGGACTTTGATATGTAGCCCACTTTGGTTCTCAACAAGTGCTTTGAAATTGCAGAATCTTTCAAACACTTCACTTTTGTTTTTCAAAAAGTAAACCCAAGTTTTTCTAGTAAAATCATCAATAAATGTTAGCATATAGTGGCTGCTAGCAAGTGATGGAGTTTGCATCGGTCCACACAAATCTGAGTGGACAATATCTAAGGGTGTCTTTGCCCTTATGATTTTCCCTGAAGGAAAACTTTCTCTATGTTGTTTCCCCAAGATACAACCTTCACAAAGGCTGTCTCGTTTCTCAATCAATGGAAAACCTCTTACCATTCCTTTTCTGTTCAACAAGTTAAGACCTCCAAAGTTGAGATGTCCAAATCACAAGTGCCACAACCAATTGTCATCTTTTGGTTTGCTTTGGAAAGCCTCTTGTGTCACTGCTGCTACTTCTTCTTCATTTTTCAAATCTGCTCTCATCCTGAGAGGGAACATCCTGTTCCTTGTCATCTTCACTTCAGCAATACATTGTTTGCTAGCTGGTTTATCCATGATGGTGCAAACATCATCCTCAAAGAAAACATTGTACCCCTTTTGAACAAGTTGTCCAATACTCAAGAGGTTACATTTCATTCCTGGAACATAATAGACATCTGCTATGGATTTCTTTTCACCTTACCTTGTTAAAACATTTACATCTCCTTTTCCCATAACAGAAACTTTACTATCAGTCCCTAGTGTGACTTGTGACTTCACACTCTCATCTAACATAGAAAACATGGCTATGTTTCTTATCATATGGTTACTACAGCTGGAGTGTAGAAACTATAAATATTCACTCTTTTCCTAAGCCATATTACAAGCTAAAAACAATTTATCTTGGCTGATATTTTCTCTAGTAAAATTTGCATTTGTTCTATTACCCATATCATGCTGCTTCTTTCTACATTCATTTGCATAATGTCCATATTTTTTACAATAGTGACATTGGACATTGGATTTATCATACCTTTTTCCTTGAGCATGTTGCTGAACACTTTGCTGGCTGCTGCCTTCGCCTTGTTGCTGATTTGGATTGCTGCCCCTTCCTTGAGCATTTGCTAGACTGTTTCTTCCACCTCTGTTTTGGCTTCTGCCTCTTCCTCTCTTGTTTCCTCTACCTTGCCCTCTTCCTCTTCCGAAATACATCTGGGCCTTAAAGGAATGCTCTAGAGATGAGTTTTCATTTCTACCCAATCTCTGCTCATGTGTCATCAGTGATGCATGTAGCTCATCCACTAAAAAATTTGTGAGATCCTTGCTCTCTCCTATGGTAGTGACAATCACATCAAACCTTGAGGGTAGAATCCTCAAGAGTTTTTCCACAATCCTCCTTTCTTCATGAGTCTCTCCATGAGACCTCATCTGTGTGACCATTCCAATCACATATGTGAAGAATGAGCCAATATTATCTGACTCCTTCATGCAGAGAGTCTCAAAGTCTCTCCTCAACAACTGTAGTTTTGTTGTCTTCACTTTCTCCATGCCTTGATAGGTTGTCTTGAGAGTTTTCCATGCTTCTTTGGATCTCTTAGCTGCTGCTATCCTTGGAAACACACTCTCATGCACTGCTTGATACAAAAAGTAGAAGGCTCTAGAATCCTTCTTCTTATTACTCTTCAACAGTTCCTTTCTTCCTGAGTTAAATCATTAAACTCATTTTTATCTGCTGGCTCTTCAAAGCCATTCTCAACAAGTTCCCATAAGTCTTGGGAAGCAAACATGGCTCTCATGGTTATTTCCTAGTAGTCATAGTTTTTTCCATTAAATTGTGGGAGCTGAGTATTACCAATGCCCATGCTAGTGCTGGCTCCAGCCATTCTTGCACTCTTAACTATGCTTCAAAATACTTGACCGTGTTTTTTAAAACAACTGACTGTCTTCAACAGTAACACAAAAAAAATTACTTGAGAAATACCTTGGATTCTTCTTGACTGAGTCTTCACTCTGCTAGAGAAGCTGCTGCAACAAAGAACTCCTTCCTTCAACTTCTTTGACACCTTCAAAGAGCCTGGACTAGCTTTGATACCATGTTGGAATCTATGAAAATTCCAGAACAAACTAGAGAGAATAATACTCTCCTCTTTAACATAGAGAATAAAAAAAATGTCTTCACTGGAGAACAGAGTTTTTCACTTGAGAATCTATTTCATTAACCTATAAAAAAAACTATTACAAAATTCTGGACTGCTTCAAGACGCAGTGCCCAAAGAGACTTCTCTGTCTCACCAAAATATAACACTAGAGAGAATACATTTTGTCAATACTCTGTCTCTGTTTTAAAATAAAACTCTACACTTTTGTGTTAAAAAAACCCTCTGTCTATTACAAAGAAAACACACTATTGTGCTTTCAAAAAAAATAAAACGTTACACAAGCGCTCGAGCCTTTTCAACTTTTATATGCCCCGGATATAACATAATATAAAACTAAACTATATGATGCCCTTTCGGGCCCACCATTACACAGCGCATATAAAAAAAACATTACCCAAGGTTTAAATAAACCTTTTTGCACGTTATGTATTAAAACAATACAACATAATAAAACATTAATAAAACTTGAACATAAAGCCTTTGATCACGTGATGAACCAAAACCATTTCACCTCCGGACTTCAAAAAAACTTATGAGCCAAAATGCATAGAACCATTTCGTGTAACAAAACTTGGTTGCTGACGTATGCATTTGTGTGCACGATGGATTATACAATCCAGTGCATAAAACTTCATCGCGTCCGCCAGAGGGCTGCTGACGCAAGCTGTTGTTGCAACACGAAATCAACATATTAAATCCGCCGTATAAATTCCATCAGGACTGGACTTATAACATTGCAAACGGGCCATACCAAAATCTCCGATGCTGATTATAAGTAGACCCGCGATGAGATTTAAGTCCATTGCATAAAATGGATCGGGTCCGTCATTCATATGTTAATCGGGCCAAACAAAGAACGATCCCGATCCAATGATCGCATTGGGGAAAAACCTTCAAAACATAATAACAAGGCGGAGGTTTATATGTGATCGTTCTGATTGCGATGTTTGCATCGAACCATCGCCACATCAACAAGACACTGTGTTGTGTGGGGACCACTGTTAAAAATATAAAAAAAAATGCCCGCGCATAAAAACAAATTATCTTTGTGTTTCTTTAAAGAGATATGTTTCTATTTAACAAAGTGCTTTGTTTCAGAAAACAGAGACTGTTCAATTAAAATAGAAAAGGTATGTTTTTCAAAATAAAAAGGACTGCCCCGATCAAACAAAAATTTATTTTTCACCATTTTCAGAAATCGGCCCAATGTCAGGATCCTTCCAAGAAGAATTAGAAAGCGGAAAAATGTACAAGAGTTAAAAATAACATTTCAACAAAATCTCCTTCCATCTTATCCATAGAGCACACAAAATCATTCAATCTGGTTGAACGATCGAAATCGAGAGGTAATCCATCACAGGTTTGAGTAGAGTGAATGTCAAGACCAAGATTGTGGGCTTCCTTCTCAATGGGATCGTCTTGTTCAGCACTGCGAGAATTAGCTTTAGTTATCTGTTGGTCTGTGGTAGGTAGTAACAAAGGTTGACTGTAACATCTTTGGAAGCAAGCTTCTTGGCGAACAACATCATGGGAGTTATGTGACCCTACACTGCTCACTATGTATGGGAGCACAAGAGCATGCAAGGGTTCTGGATTACTAGCCATCTAATTCGCAACCCGAAAAAAAAAATTAGCACTATAAGTTAGCAATTTATGTGAATAAGAAAAAAAAAATTTAGCACCATAAGTTAGCACCACTTATGTTATGTGGTCTAAATGTTTATGTATCATATTAAAAATGAAGTATATCATTATATTTGATGATAGACAAGTTAATACCATTTTTACTATGTGGTGTTAAAGTGGAGTAAATTTTTATTGATCTTATTGGAAGTGGAGAATATCACCATATATTTAAAAAAGTGGTGTATCCTATATTTGGGAAAGTCCTATAAAGTAGGGTAGTTAACTTTGTGTTTTCCATGTTGACATGTACAAGTGGATCTATTTATGTGAATTGCCTTGCCCCATAAACATAAAAAAATTACAAATATTTATTTTATGAATATATAAATTAGAACTAAACTCACAAATATATATTCTATAATATTTATTCTTTTTATTTTTTGACATGTTTACATGTAAAACTAAAATTCATTTGTGTAAGTTTGCACCATAAATACAACAAATGCAAAGTAATTATTTTCTAAGTATTTTATTTCAATTATTTACTTTTTATATTATTTTAACAAATGCAAAGTAATTATTTTCTAAGTATTTTATTTCAATTATTTACTTTTTATATTATTTTCATGAGCAAATAAATACACAAAACCATAATACATAGTTATTTATTTTATGAATAAGTCAATTAAGATAAATATTTTTTATATTATTATCATTTCAAATTAAAATAAGGGTGAATCCATGGAGGTGGGTTACTCTTTTTGGGAAGAAATTGTGTTCCAAAGGTTGAAAATGTAGCTTTGTGAGGGTATTTTTTAAGCCCTCCATCAAGCTTTTAAAATGTCCATCTAGGGCTAAATAAAAACCTAGATTAAACTACATAGCTCCATCGTGCTATTGAGCTTGATGGAGACGCATAGCTTGATAGAGCTATAATATGTACATATGCCATTAATTTTTTCTTCAACTTAATGATTGTGTTTTATGGGCCCATGGCATTGAGAAGCCAATAGTATTACACATGGTATAGTATGGACTTTGTATTTTTGTATTATACTTTGTATATTTTTTATTATTTCATTACATATGTATGTATGTATTTTTAGGATTTTTTATTGTTATAACTGTATACCTTTTATAGTGCTGATAATACATTTGTATCTTATTTATTGTATAATATATATTACTATATATTATATATAGAAAGAGAGGGGTTTTAAGAGAGAAATTGTGAGGAGAGAGATATATATGTAGGAAGAGAGAGGGGGAGTGATAGGGATGGAAAAAGAGAGTGAGGGAGAGGGTGTGATAGTGAGGGAGGAATGGAGGGAAGGAGTGTGATGGAAAGAGAGAAGGATGGATGGAGAGAGAAACAGGGGAAGGGAGAGTAACGAAGAGATAAAGACAATGTGAGGAAAATAAATGGGGAATGTGTGGTGAGAGAGAGGGAAGGGGATGGCTAGGAGAAGTTAGACATGTGTAGAGATAGAGAGTGATCCAGGTGGATATTGGTAGCCACCCTCCTATTCCACTTGGGGCCCCGCCATTGTTTCTTTTAGTTTTTCAGTTTCCTTAATTGTAGCACAGTTTACTATTTTTAGCAGTTTTTCAGGTCCTAAACTTCTGGAGCCGTATTGAGGCACTAAGCGATGTTTTTTGGAAAAATAGAGAGCATCATGGAAGTTCCTTCGATTTTGATCATGTCAAAAGTTGTATTCCTCAGATAGATATTTCTAACGAGGTATTGTGCACGTCAAACAGAGATCTTATGCCAACGTTTCGTCCCTCAGAAGATTGACGTACCAATTTAGCCAAACATGGCCCATAGTTTTGATGCTTCATCTCCTAGGGTTAGGTTTTTGGGTGCTTAGGGTTTCCATTATTTCTCAATAATAAATAGGCCCTCGAGCTTCATTGTAACACAATTTAGAGGCCTATAGATAAGCTACCAGCGCACTAGCTAGTATATTTCCATTCTATCTGTAAGCATATTTCAATTATTTTTTATTGATGAAATGAAGTTTTATTTATACTACATCTCATTTTTTATGTGCATTTCTGTATTTCATTGTGTTCTTGCATAAATCTGAATCAGTGGTATTACAGTAGTCTGCTCTTTCTTCCTTAGAGTGGATTCTTCCTCAACACCCAGAGTTGCAGAGAGATCTTAATCGAGACAATACAGTCGCAGAGATTAAATCATAAAATTATTCCTTGAAAAATTAAGTGGTAGAGATTTAAATCAGTTGACTTGCGCAACTATAATGGAGAAAAAACATCAAACAAATTTACTCACAGTAGAACAGAGTAAAACAAAGTGGTTGCGGTAAAAACCAAACGTGAAATTTTCATACATGTATCGCAACAAGAAAAACTTTAGATTACGAATTCAAAACAGAATAAATGCATTCATATGGAGGTTGTGGCTCCTTTACCAAATAAAACACATCTTATTACTGAGATTTACATTCATCAGGAGTTGTCGATTAATTCACAGTAAAACCTATAAAAAATTGTTTTAGGCACCCACCAAAATTTGCTCAACAATTTTCTCCTCTTGTCTTCTCAGACTTACAACCGCTACAATTCATCAGACTTATACATAATTGTTATATCAAACAAAACATTTCTAAGACATTAATTCGTGACAATGAAAAACTAATACTAGAGATGGGCTAACATGATTTTTCTGAACTTGCGGAGTGTTAATTCATCACAAGGAAAAACTAATACTAGAGATGGGCGAACAGGATTTTTATGAACTTGCAAAGTTTGTGGACAATAAATAATAGTTGTGGAGTAAATGCTTCGCCATGCATTTCTGCCAACCATTCATAAATTTCCATTTGAATTTTAATTATTTAATATATTGTGGAATGGGTTATATGTACTCCTACATAAAACCTCTTTTAATCCATGTCCTTTAACCTGAAAACTAAATCTGAAACCTGCAAAATATTTACTTGAGGTATGACTGTTGTCAATAAATTTAAGGCGATGGTTGAGATTAATTTTCCAATAGAAATTTGCTGCAAAATGACCATATCGAGTTGGGGGACATGGTTTAGGGTTGGAGAAACAAAATATTCACCGTTGTATCATCTCATTTGATTTAGAATGACCTCGCAACACAAAAACTAACATACGGGACTAACCCATGTGACATGTGCTTGAAGAGTGATAGTGTGGCAAGAGGAGAGTGGGCACACAGTTTTCCAGGGGTACCTCGATTTGTGAAAATTTCGATTCATAAAACCTTTTCCTATGTCATATGAGTTAGAAATGATACCATCAAGGAATAGTAATTATATACTTAAGTTAAGTTGTAAAGGTTTAGGGACGCACCCAAATTTCATAGATTCACAGGGTGATATAAAGGTTGAAGTGACACGACTAGCAAGTCGTGCTTAGGGGTGCTTAGTCAAAGCGTTATGGGATCATAATTCCTTGTGGATATTAAAGACCTTAGTGATTATAGATATAGGAACGAGTGTAGGGAGAAATGGATATACATGAAAATGTTTATATATATATATATATATATATATATATATATATTTGTGTGTGTGTGTGACATGACTAGGAAGTCGTGCTTAGGGGTGCTTAGTCAAAGCATTATGGGATCATAATCCCCTATGGAGATTAAATACCTTAGTCAGTATAGATATAGGAATGAGTGTATTGAGAAATGGATATACATCAAAAATTGTATATGTGTGTGTGTGTGTTTCCAAATATAGACAAAAAAAAAGAATTATGGGCAAACGGGGAACATGACATTCATAAAATCACTATTTACATTTATAAATTTATAAACCTAAGTACATTCACTACACTGACATGATTTAATATTAACATAATTGGAAAATTTAATTGATCAGGTGGTAAGTGTTAAGATCAAAAACAGAAGTTCTCATAATCGTTTGGAACGTGATTGACACTGAAGTGGTTGTCATCAGGAATCTGGCACAATTCGTTTCATCGAAAACTGACTCTGTATGAGAAAGATATAGCATGTTCTTCATTTTTCTAAACAACTACAAATTTTTCAAAAATGAAAGAATGATGACATGGTAGCCTAGTCAGCAAAAAAATAATATTTTTGGAATATTCCTTCAGTTTTACCAATGACACCATGAAAAGTGTCACTTTGTGGTTGGTTGTTGAGTGGGTGACTTGTTGCAATTTCATTGGTTGGGAAAGAGCCAATGGGAAGAAGACATGTGGCTAGCTCGAAGGCCGCCATGTGCCACCCCCCTCAGAAGTGGAAATTTTTGGTTAAGTGAAAAGGTTGAATGTTATTTTAGAGTAGAAAATTTTATATTGGCGGAAGGGCAGAGGTCAGGGTCGACCCTGCAAGATCCCCAACACAAACAACATAACTTACCAACATAACATGTCATCATTTCTTACCATACTATGTCATTCAAATATATTCGTATTAACATCATTTGACTAGCGGATAGAGGATGGGGCCAACCCCCTCATAATAAGACCACGACATATGACCTTGGTGGAGCTCCATTTAAATGCACAAAGTTAAAACGTTAAACACATTTTATTAACATTAAACCACATTTAATAAGCACTTATCCAAATTAATGTGGATTATGATAATTGCACCATTAGCGCCCTAATATAAAATTAAACTCCCAATTAACTTAAGCAATCAGAGTTTATTTCGGCATTGGAGTTGGTGGAGTTCGCAAATTTTGGCGGGAACTCCAAAATTTGCGGAGTTAACTAGAGTTGCTCCAATAGTAGTGGAGTTTTCCTAGGAAAAACTGAAGAAGCCATGACTTGGGCATATTTCGACCAAATTGGGCTCAGGAAGAGTCTATCATAGATTATTTGGACATTTTGAGCATGTTGGATTAGGTTTCAAGAACAATAGAGGATTGTAAACAAAGTTTTTTTCCATTTTGAGCTAATATAGAGGCCCAAGCCATGGAAGCTGGACCAAGGAGATGTAGCCCAGGATGAGTGAACTCCTTCATCAAAATATTGTGTTAATGGATTATTTTATGGTTTGATGTACATGTTATTGATTTTTTTCAATATTTATTTTAATGTTAAAATGCTTATGAATTTAACGTAAAACTTGACACAATTACCTATTTAACACTCACAAACACCACAAGGAAACCCATGCACAAGAAGCAAATGATCAACAATTGTTTATAATTATGAAGATAAAATTAGCACAACAGAACTAAAATTTAGATTCAGATCAAGGAGCTATCAGAGCAAAGCTTATTTGCTTGATATTATCTTGAGTTTTGTGCATGTAGGGTTTTAATGGTTACAAATTTGTGATGCTTACAAGGTTAAAGTTGCAAAGAGGAGAAGGGAAATTGTTGGTTTCTAGTCCTAAGGTTAGGCCCAGAAGAAAGAGAGCCACAAGGCCACCATCTCCACCCAAATTTTCACTCCCAGTTGCACTGGAATCACCTCAAGTTGTATCTCTAGCTGAGATTGAAGAGGTACAAGTTACACCAGAAGCTGAGCTTGAATCCATAGCCATCATGTCAGTGTAAGAGAGACTGGAGGTATTTTAGAAGAGGAATGATACAATAAGTCTTTCTATGACCTAACTGAAAGTGTTAGGATCCTCTTTGAAGAGAGGATCACCAGGATGGTTGGAGAGAATTCTAAGTCTCCACATGGAGAGGGAACCTTAGAAGAAAAAAGGATGAAGATAAGGATTAAAAGGGTAGTGGAGGAATTCCTCCTCCATCTCCACCATCTTCATCATCATCCTCATCATCTTCATCAACACCATCTTCCACTTCCATAGCCAAAACCACCCATACTCACTCAAAAACCCCAAAAGGAAAATCTCCCTTACTCAAACTTGATGTGAAATTTGAGCTTCCAATGTATAATGGCGAATTGAATGTAGAGAAGCTAGATAATTGGATTTGTCAATTGAAGGTTTATTGCAGGATTCAGAACCTTCAATAAGTTGACATAAATATTCAATTGGATTCCTTGAGGATGGAGGGATCAACACTTGTATGGTTGGAAGCAAGGACTCAATAAGGGATTAAAAACCAAGTAATATCTCAATGTCTTGGTGAAATTTTTTTGCTAGCATTAAAAAGAAATTATATCCTCTAGCCTATATGCAAAATACCATTATGGACTCGCATAATTTTAGACAATTGAAAGGGAAAAGTGTGCAAGATTATACTCATGAATTTAGGAGAAGAGATCTTATTTTGGGTGTCAATTTGTATTCTCAAGAAAAAATTTTAAAGTATATTGGGGGTTTTCATAATTACCTAAGGCATACTATTTTCATGTTAAATCCCACAAAATTAGATGAGGTATGCGTTCAAGCCACACATCTAGAAGCAAGAGGGAAACAGAGTGCAAATGAGAAAAGTGATAGTTTCCTTGAGTATGAGGGTAAAGGAAAGGGAAATTTTAATGGGAGAGGAAAGAGAAATAGCTATATCAAGAAAGAGAAAGAGAAACTCATATGTAATTTTTTTTGAAAGAATGGTTATGATGAATACCATTGTTGGAAAATCCATCTAGAGTTGAAGCCAAAAAAACTTAAAGCCAAAGAGAAGGGGAAAATTGTTGCAATCATTGAACATGAGTTAGGTTCAGATTCAGGAGATGAAACCAAGATTACAAAAATGAGTTTGGAAGGTAAGAACATAGCAAGCACTAATTCTTCAATTTCTTCCAATGTAACTCAAGATGAAGAAACAAGAATGGAACTCTTTCATATTAGAATCATTTCTAAAAATATCAAGATAGACACCATTTGATAATGGTTCTCATCTAATTTGATTTTCGAAGACTTATTTAAGAAGTTAAATCTTGAAACTATTATACATCCAAGACCTTATCCTTTATGGTGGATATGCAAGAATGAAAACGTTCAGGTAACAAGGAAGTACATTCTAAGGTTTGCAATGAATTCAAACTTTCTTGACGAAGTTGAACTTGATGTAGTGTCGCTTGAGATGTGAGGTATTTTTTTGGGAAGTCCTTATATTTATGATAGCAATGTAGAATTTCATCGCCATGAGAATAAGTATCACTTGTTTAAATGATGGAATTGAGTACATAGTTTGAGCGCATAAGAAGAAGAGAAGTATGTATCTTATACATGCAGGAGAAATGAAGAGAATAGTGAATGCAAGTCAAAATTTGACTTTGTTAATCATCAAGCATAGAGATGTTTTGAATGAGACCTTTCAAATGAACTAGTTGATTTCATTGAAGTTTCTTATGCTTGTAATAAGATATTCCAGGACTCTAACAGGTTTCCTTTGAAAGAAGGTAAACAAGATGTGAAACATTTGTAGCATTCAACATCAGTGTTGGGTAGTGTTGGAAACATGACGTCGGTACAAGAGAGAACAGAGTTCAAAGAGAAAGCGCCAAATAAATTCAAAAAAGATGGCATATGTTCCACAATTGCTTGTTTTTGGTTTCAAAAAGGTACATGGAAATGGCGAAAACACTTGGTCAAAATTTTACACAAGTACAAAGCAATACCAGCTAAGAATCTCCATGACAACAATGTTTGACGTGAGACAGTTTTCAAGTTTCCTTTGATTGATGACTGAGGTGGGAACAAGTTTGTTTCTGCAAAGAAAACTTGCTTCTCTACAAATTTAGGGAAATTGCAGGATAATGGTGTCTATAACAACAAGAGAGGGTCTCAAGAGTCATGGAAAAATATTATCTTTTGTGAAAATATCGAATTGATGAAAATGGGAAAATTTCAATCGATTGAGACTAGAAGGAGGAGGGAACTGTACCCTCATCCACATGTTCAATAATCAAAGATATTTTGGGGTCCAAAAGGCTTTTAGTGGGGAGGAATGATTAGGTGCTCATTGTTAAGCTAAAAAATTTAAGTCCTTAGAATCATTCAGAACCTGAACAACCCTAAAGTGCTCGTCGCCGAGAATCTGGGGCAATTTGTTTCATCGAAAACTGACTCTGCATGAAGAAGATAGAGCATGTTGTTTGTTTTCCTAAATAGCTAAAAATTTTGTAGATATGACAGAATGATGACATGGAAGCCTAGTCAGCAAAAAAATAATATTCCTGTAATATTCCTTCAACTTTCCCAATGACACTATGACAAGTGTCACTTTGTGGTTGGTTGCTAAGTGGGTGACTTGTTGCAATTTCATTGGTTGGGAATGAGTCAATGGGAAGAGGACACGTGGCTAACCTGAAGGCCACCACGTGCCCCCCCCCCCGCCCTAAAAGGCCAAAAATTTTGGTTAAGTAAAAGGTTTGAATGTTATTTTAAAGAGGAAAAATTTATATTGGCGGAAGGGCGGAGGTCGGGATCAACCCCACGACCTCCCCCACACAAACAACATAACTTACCAACATACCAGGCCATCATTTTTTACTATATAATGCCATTCAAATATATTTGAATTAACACCATTTGACCAGCGAAAGGAGGAGGGGGCCAGTCCCATGATCCATTCCCCTCACAATAATACCACGATATATGATCTCGATGGAGCTCCATTTAAATGCATGGAGTTAAAATTTTAGAAAAATTTTATTAAAATTAAACCAAATTTAATAAGCGTTTATCCATAGTAATGAATATTATGTTAATTTCTCCATTAGCACGCTAATCTATAGTTAAAATCCAACTTAACTTAAGTAATCCAAGTTTAACTCTGCGGTGGAGTTGGCAAAGTCTGCCAATTTCAGTGGGAACTCCAAAATTAGCGGAGTTAACTGGAGTTGCTCTAGTTTTAGTGGAGTTTTCCTAGGAAAAAATGAAGAAGCCATAACTTGGGCATATTTCGACCATGTTGGGCTTAGGAAGAGTCTATCCTAAATGATTTGGACATTTTGAACATGTTGGAGCAAGTTTCAGAGGCAATAGAGGATTTTAAATAACACCTTTTGATATTTTGATCTAATACAGAGACCCAAGCCATGGAAGCTGGACCAAAGAGATGTAGCCCAGGAGGGGTGAACTCCTTCATCAAAATATTGTGTTAATGGATCATTTTATGTTTTTATTTACATTTTATTTCTGGTTTTCAGGACTTTTTTTTAATGTTAAAATTCTTATGAATTTAACATAAAACTTGAAAAAGTTACCTTTTTAACACTCACAAACACCACAATGAAACCAATACACAATAAGCAAATGATAAACAATTTTTTATAATTCTGGAGATGAAATTAATGTAAAAAAACTAACCTTCAGATTCAGATTGAGGTGGTATCAGAACAAAGGTTATTTTCTTGATATTTTCTTGAGTTTTGTGCAAGTAGGGTTTTAATGGTTGCAAATTTTTGATGCTTACAAGGTTAAAGTTGCAAAGAGGAGAAGCTAAATTTTTGGTTTCCAATCCTGAGGTTAGGACTAGAAGAAGGAGAGACACAAGGCCACCATCTCCATCCAAATTTTCACTCCCAGATGCACCTGAAGCACCTCAAGTTTTATCTTTAGCTGAGATTGAAGAGGTAAAAGTTGCACTAGAAGTTGAGTTTGAATCCATATCCATAATGTCAGGTGTAGGAGATATTATAGTTATTTTAGAATAGGAATCATATAAGAAGGATTTCTATGACCTAACTAAAATGTTTAGGATCCTCTTTGAAGAGAGGAGCATCAGGATGGTTGGAGAGAATTCTAAGTCTCCACATGGAGAGGGAACCTCAGAAGACAAAAAGGATGAAGAGAAGGATTCAAATGGAAGTGGAGGAAATCCTCCTCCATCTCCACCATCTTCATCATCATCCTCATCATCACCATTAGCATCGTCTTCCACTTCCACAGCCAAAACCACCCATAATCACTCAAAAACCCCAAAAGGAAAAACTCCCTTACTCAAACTTGATGTAAAATTTTAGCTTCCAATTTATAATGACAAAGTGAATGCAGAGAAGCTCGATAATTAGATTCGTCAATTGGAGGTTTATTACAGAAATTAGAACCTTCAAGAATATGACATAAAGATTCAATTGGCTTCCTTGAGGATGGAGGGATCAACACTTGTATGGTGGGAAGAAAGGACTCAAGAAGAGATTAAAAAACATGGTAATATCTCAATGTCTTGGTCAAATTTTATTCCATCCATTAAAGGGAAATTCTATCCTCTAGCTTACATGCAAAAAGCCATTATGGACTGGTAGAATTTTAGACAATTGAAAGGGAAAATGTGCAAGATTATACTCATGAATTTAGGATAAGAGCTCTTATTTTTTGTGTCAATTTGTATTCTCAAGAAGCTTTGTTAAATTATATCGGGAATTTGCACAGTTATCTTAGACATATTATTCTCATGTTCAATCCCACAAACTTAGATGAGGTTTGCGTTCAAGCCACACATCTAGAAGCAAGAGGGAAATAGAGTGCAGATGAGAAAAGTTATACTTTCCTTGAGTATGAGGGTAAAGGAAAGGAAAATTTTAATGCAAGAAGAAAGAGAAATAGCTCTATCAAAAAATAGAAAGAGAAAATCACATGTAAACATTTTTCAAAGAATGGCCATGATGAAGAACATTGTTGGCAACTCCATCTAGAGTTGAAGCCAAACAAACTTAAAGCCAAAGAGAAGGGGAAAACTGTTGCAATCCTTGAACATTAGTTAGGTTCAGATTCAGGAACTGAAACCAAGATTACAATAATCGGTTGAAAGGTAAGAACATAGCAAGCACATGTTCTTCAAGTTGTTCCAATGTAACTCAAGATGAAGATACAAGAATTGAACTCTTTCATATTAGAATCATTTCTAAACAAACCAAGATAGACACACTATTTGATATTGGCTCTCAAGCTAATTTGATTTTCGAAGACTTAGTTAAGAAGTTCAATACTGAAACTATTATACATTCAAGACCTTATCCTTTAGGGTGGATATGAAATAATGCAAACCTGTAGGTAACATGGAAGTGCATTTTAATTTTTGAAATCAATTCAAACTCTATTGACGAAGTTGAACTTGATGTAGTATCGCTTTAGATTTCAGGTATTGTTTTGGGAAGTCCTTATATTTATGATAGGAAAGAAAAAAAGTAATATTCCTATAATATTCCTTCAATTTTCACAATGACACTATGACAAGTGTCACTTCGTGGTTGCTTGATGAGTGGGTGACTTGTTTCAAATTCATTGGTTGGGAATGAGACAATGGGAAGAGGACATGTGGCTATCCCGGAGGCCGCCACGTGCCTCCCCTATCAAAGAACGAAATTTTTGGTTAAGTGTAAAGCTCAAATGTTATTTTAGAGGGGAAAAGTTTATATTGGTGGAAGGGCGGAGGTCAGGGTCAACCCCGCAACCTCACCCACACAAAGAAAATAACTTACCAACATACCGCGCCATCATTTCTTACTATACAATGTCATTCAAATATATTTATATTAAAACCATTTGACCAACTGACTGAGGATGGGGATAGATCCATCATAGTAAGACCACGACATATGACCTTCGGCGAAGCTCCATTTAAATGCATGGAGTTAAAATGTTAAACATGTTTTATTAACATTAAACCACATATAATAAACCCTTATCCAAAGTAATGCAGATTATGATAATTGTGCCATTAGTGTGCTAATCTACAGTTAAACTCCCACTTAACTTAAGTAATCCGAGTTTAATTCGGTGGTGGAGTTAGCGGACTCTTCCAATTTCGGCGGGAACTCTAAAATTAGTGGAGTTAACTGGAGTTTCTTTAGTTTTAGTGATGTTTTTCTAGGAAAAACTGAACAAGCCATAACTTGGGCATATTTCGACCAAATCGGGCTCAGGAAGGGTCTATCATAAATGATTTAGATATACTAAGCATGTTGGAGCAGGTTTTAGGAACAATAGAGGATTTTAAATGACACTTTTTACCATTTTTAGCTAATACAGAGGCCAAAGCCATGGAACCTAGACCAAGGAGATGTAGCCGAGGAGGGGTGAAATCCTTCATCTAAATACAATGTTAATGGATCATTTGTTGGTTTGTTGTACATTTTATTGTTTTTTATTTTCAGTACTTTTTTTAACGTTAAAATGCATATCAATTTAACATAAAACTTGACACAATTACTTGTTTAACACTCACAAACACCACAATGAAACCTATGAAAAGAAGGAAATGATCAACAATTGTTTATAATTATGAAGATGGAATTAGCATAGAAAAAATAAAATTCAGATTCAGATCAGTAATGCACCTCAAATAAATTCCACATTATAATAATTTATCAGAACTAAACCCACCAATCAAACCCATCATATCAATTTCATAAGTTCGAGATATCAAAACTATTTTTAAACTATACTCGAAACTAATTATGAATAAATGATCTAACTAGAATTGTTGAAGCAAGATAGTAATTGGTAAGCACACTCGCCACCCAACCATGAACTATACCTCCAATTCCCCTAAGATGAGATTACTTGGCCCCAAAGATCAACAACCTCTGTTCATCCCTTCAATAGGTTTTTAATGTATTTATTTCATGATAAAGTTTCGTTTAGTGGTGTCCCTCTTTTGTGGATCTTTTTATCCACTTACATAGGATTTTCCATAAAAGTCGATCTTTCTCTCGAGCGGTGCTTTTATTCTTATCCCAACTTAGCATCTTTCTCAAGATAAACAAATTAATGAATTTTTCTCTCCCATCCATTAAGCTTATCTAGAATTTCATCTAGAATTCTGATCATGAAAGAATTTTCCAAATCTCATTTACCAATGAGATTTTGTTTTGTTTTCTTTGGCAGGTATCCCATATTCTGTTATTTCATTCCCAAGTCAATTCAATTTATTTATTTACATAAACGTATCAATGTTTTTCATGGTCTTTTTCCCATTATGCCTACTAACAAAAATAAATAATCTACATCAAGTGATGGATATTATAGATGTGGAAAGACTCTAATTCTTTTAATTTATTAAAATTTAATGCAAATTAACAAACTCTGTAACATGTTTCATCCCTTGATAAACATTCAAGTTAAGCAAATGTTGAACATATTCCCTGAATAAATCTAGGTCGTCAATTAAAAAAAAGAAAAAAGTCAACGGATCCTCATCCACTTTAAGTTGAAATAAGAAACCTTCAATAACTAATTCAATAATGACTATTTATGGGCAATGATGAATCCACACTATTTATTCAATAAGATCAATTAGCTTCTTGACCTTGTCCTAAGGATGAACAACATTATTTGGTTCGAAACGTCTAATAAATACTAATGATGTGATTAATCTGAGAGACATTCATCTACATTATGGATCACAAAAGTCTAATATCTAAAACTAAAATTGGATAAAGATAATGTACAAAACCATGCGCTCAAACAAAACCATGGGCAAAAGCTAATACATTAAATAAATATAAAGTACAAAACCATTAGTTATAATCAAACCATGGGCAATAACCGTTTCTCAAAAGAAAATTTAACAAAAACAAATCCACTGACTAAAATTGAATAGTTTAATAAGGTATATTTATGTATAATATTTATTTTAGTAGAAATTAAAAAAAAGAATAATTTAATAATATGTTTAAAATAAATTAATATTAACAAAAAAAATAGCTAATATTAATGTAGGCTTGTTAAATTTGACCATCAAAATTTAATATAGTAATACATTTATTATACAAATTATGTTTTTTGTCTATTAAAATAATTAATATAAAATAGAAATATATAAAATAGTGATTAGAATCTAGATTGGGGGCAAAAATTTGCTAAAACATGAAAGTGCTCATAATCTCCCCAAACAAAAATGACCGGATAGGTCTCGTTTCCAAGAATCTGTTGCACTTTGTTTCACTCAAAACAGACTCCGTATGAGGAAGATAGAGCCTATTGTTCATTTTCCTAAACAACTAAAAAATTGCAAAAAAGGATAGAAAGGTGACAAGGTAGTCTAGTTAAAAAAAAGTAATATTCTAGGAATATTCCTTCATTTTCACCCAATGACATTTTTCCAAGTGTAAATATATGGTTGTATGATGTTTTGGTGATTTGTCACATTTTTATCAGTTTAATTATAAGCTAATGCGAAGAAGAAATGTGGCAAGCCCAAAGGCCGACACGTGCCGCCCCCCCCGCCGCCTTCCAAGGTCAAATTTGGTTAATTATAAGGTTGAATTTTATTATCTCATGTGGCAAAAATTATTTGTATTGACGGAAGGGCAGAGGTTGGGTTTGAACCAGCGACCTCCCCCACACAACCCACATGACATACCACCAAGCCACGCCTTTAGTTCTTAATAAATATGGGCATTAACTTGTATTTAAGTTTTAAATAAGACTTGGGTGGAGGGAAGAAGGGCCAGCCCTTACCACAGAATTGTGTCCCTAGAACCAGGCAGAGGGCTTAATCTTATTTACCAGGTTTAGCACTTAAACGAGGTTTAATCAACCTTAATCCCATTTTATGTGCATTTATCTGAAATTAAATTTATTTTTTGTTAATTTCGCTTAATGCACTAGGCTTCCAATTAAATGCCATTAACACTAATTAATCCTTAGATTAATTCAACAGCTATTTTGGCAGGTCAGCTATTTTCAGTGCCACCTTCAGTTTTAGCGGTGCTAATTGGATTTTCTCCAGTTTTAGTGGGGTTTCCTATGCCATAATTGAATGAGGCATAACTGGAGCAATTTGTGACCAAATTGGGCTCAGAAAGAGTCAATGGTAGATTATTTGGATTCTCTGATCATGATGGTGTAGGTTACAGAGGTGTTGGAGCACTTCTATAAGTTATTTTTCCACTTTGAAGATTAAAGAAGCATAGGGCCATCAAGAGAGGAGTCATGCCTAGTCCACTTGAAGACTAATTTCACATATTGAAGAGAATATTTTGAGGTTTTTGGGTCTTCTGAATCCAATGGAATAGGTTCCAAAGCCATTAGAGAACTATAGGTGCATGTAATCATATAATTGACCATTAATCCAAAGAGGGCCTAGCCAGTTGAAGCAGGTCCATGGAGATGTAGCCCAGGAGGGGTGAACTCTGTTATCAGCTACTGAGTAATGTGATTTCCATGTTTTATTTCTTTGCAATTTACTTGTTGTACATGTGATTTTAACAACTAATTAACTCGTGAATTTCTTATAAAAAATTATATAAACTTGACACATAAACCCTCACATAACTGGCTAATTTGAGATTATTCTAAACTCATTTATACTAATGAGGGAGCTAGCACAACAAAATTATTTTTCCCATATTCAGATCAAGTAGGTATCAAAGCACAGTTTAGCTCATTTTAGCCCTGAGATGGTTTTCTATAGTTAGCTAGAGAATTAGCTATTGATTTTGTATTTGTGCAAGAAGAATTTAATTGTGTGAAATTTATGTTTATGATGAGATGGTCAAGATTGAGGACTCAACTCTCAAATCACACCAAAGAATTTTTTTATGCATTACAAGTGTGATGGAAGCTTCATCAAGCACTTCTTCTAGTCAATCTTCCTTAGCAAAAATCTTTGATAAAGAGATGTTGCAGAAGCTCTACATCATGAATGATATGGTGCAAGAGATGTATGAAAATAAGAGGGAGATAATTATACTTCAAGAGAAATTGATTTCCATGAAGGAGGAGAAAAAAGAAATTTTTGAAAAGATGCTTATGATGGAGACTCTGATCCATATTGCAAATGAAACCCGTGAAAAGATGCATGATATGGAGACTAAACTCCATGATGCCAAGGAAACTTTAGACAAGTATGTTCATGAAAAAGTGGTATGAAATTCAATTTTATCTTCTATTTCTTCTCAAAATGAATTTGTAGGTGATTTTGAAAGACAAACTAGAGGAACAGGGTCCAAATTATTGATGAAGACGGGTTATGAAGTTAAGGATTGGGAAAACATGCAAAAGGCATATTTGAGCCAATTGTTTTTGAGGAAATGCTTAGGTATTTGGGTCTTGGTTATGAACAACAGGATGGAGAATGCTCCAAAGACATGAAGGCACATGAAGGAGTTCCAAGAAGGAATTTCATAACATCTTCATTACCTCAATCTTGTGAAGTTTGTGTTCATGAGGAATGCAAAAATTTTACACCCACTTTATAAGAAGATCCTCATAACCATGCAACTAGTGTAAATGGAAAACAAGAGGATGTTGAAAGCTCTAAAGTCATTGAAGCCATTGTTGGTATTCTGAAGAGAGCCAATACCTCATCAAATTCAACTCCTCAAGAAGGTGAAAAAGGTGAACGTGAAAGGTATAAATGTGCCTTTAATCAAGTTTCTTTGGGTTATGATAAAAATGGTAAATATTCACATAATATTTGGAGAAAGTTTACATGTTCCTTTTGTGGTTTGAATAACCATATTGTTTCGAGGTGTTGGAAGAAGATAACCATGCACAATAAACTTTAAAAATAAAGGATATAGAAATCCAAATGTCCATTGGGCAAGGAAACCCATGTTGAAAAGAAGATGCAATTGTTTTGCACTCATTTCCATAAGCAAGGTTATCTTGTAGACAAGTTTTGGACTTAGTATCCAACAAGTCATCCACGACATTTGAGGAAGGTGGAAAGAGATCTTGAGAATAATGGAAAAGAGGATTCCATAATTGATGTGGCTCAGGATGATTCACATGATGAATTTCAGCTGAAATAAGCACCATTGAAATGCTTTGTTAAGAGATGGTTAAATTTCTTATCCAATTAAGGCCTTTCATGTCTTTTGATGATTGATGCATTCCTTTGCCAATTGAATGAATTTATTTTTCTATAGAATGCAAGTTTCATGTTTACACCAGGAAGGTGTTTGAAAGTGGAGTATGTTGACTCACTTTTATTGCAACAAATTGGATCATTTTCACATGCGTGAGTGATTTACTTGTGTTAATCGATTTCTTTTATTATCATATATGTTTATCAAATTGAGAGTCAGTTGTTTGAAGAAACATGTTTTGTCGACTTGTGTTTAGTCGATAATTTTGTACACCAAAATGTAAGAGTACATAGAAATTTTCACATGATGTGGCATTTGTTGCTTTGAAGGAGAAAAAGGAAGAGATCATCAAGTTATGTTTCTTACATGATGTTTTTTTCAGGTTAATGGTTTTTCTTGTGATAATATGTCGCAGGATTTTGGGAAGGTCCACTCTTGAGTGAGAGGCTCGTGATTAACCTTCATTCTAAAATCATGGCATGAGCACCATGTCAATACTGGAGGATTATGGAATCAAGAAGCGGAAAGAGGGAAAATAAGACAAAAATTTTGCAGCCAAAGAAGAAGCCATTGTAGACCATTTGATGTGTTGATGCCAAGAAATGAAAGAGATGGTGAATGCATTCTTCCAGATGTGGAATTTGGAATCGTATAGGTAAAAATAATGGTCATTTATTTTCTTGTGATTAGTGATGTTGGAACTCATTATGTAGTTCACTCAAATGGGCTTAACCTGGAAAAGTGGTTTCTAAGGAGAAGCTTGCATTAAATGCATGTGTGTGCAAAGGAGGAACAACATGCTCAGTGGAAACGTAATTAGTCAGCTTTCCAAGCACCAAGGGAATTATTTGGTACATCAAAGTGTTTAATCAGTCAGCAAGTAGCCAACAAGTGTTGGATTGGGTGAGCAACAAAAGGAGGACATTGGTTGAAGTGCCAAGCCATTTGCAAGGCAAGGAATGTAAGTGAACCCAACTGGTTGTCGTGGATATTTTTCCAAGTAGAATCAATTTGATAGAAATTGGGAAAGAGAAGAGTATTCATCTCTTATCATATAACCAAATTTTGTGGGTCCAAAAGCCTGTCAATGAGAAGGAGTGATCGAAATATGGATTCGGGGAAAAAAATTGCTAAAACTTCAAATTGCTCAGAATCACTCCAAGCCATAACGACTAGATAGGTCTCATCGCTAGGAATCTGGCACACTTCATTTCACTCAAAATGGACTTTGTATGAGTAATATAGAACATGTTGTTCATTTTCCTAAATAGCTAAAAAATTGCAGGAAAGGACAGAAATGTGACATGGCAGTTTAGTCAAGAAAAAGAGAATATTCCTTCATTTTCTCCCAATGACACTGTGCCAGCTGCCAATATGTGGTTGGAAGATGTGTGCGTGATTTGTCACATTTTTATTGGTTTAATTTTAAGCTAATGGAAAGAGGACACATGGCAAGCCTTGGAGGTTGCGACGTGCCACCCCCCCTCCAAGGCCGAATCTGGTTAAGTGTAAGGTTGAATTTTATTATTTAATGTGGAAAAAAAAAATTGTATTGGTGGAAGGGTGGAGGTCAAGGTCGAACCTGTGACCTCCCCCACACAACCCACATGACATACCACCTTAGTCGTGCCTTTAGTTCTTAATAACTATGGGAATTAACTTTTATTTAAGTGTTAAATAAGGTTTGGGCGAAGGAAATAAGGGTCAGCCCTTACCACATAACTGTGGTCCCAGAACCAGGTGGAGGGCTTAATCGTAATTGGCGGTTTTAGCACTTAAACGAGGTTTAATCAACCTTAATCCCATTTTATGTAGGCTAATACGAAATCAAATTGATTTTTTGTTAATCACGCTTAATGCACTAATATTCCTAAATGCAGTTAACACTAATTTATCTTGAGATTAATTCGGCGACCAGTTTGGAGGGTCCACTATTTTCGACACCACCTACAGTTTTGGCGTTGCTAACTGGAGTTTCTCTAGATTTAGTGGGGTTTCCTAGGCCATAATTGAATGAGGCATAACTGGAGAATTTTTTTACCAAAATGGGCTCAGAAAGAGTCACTCATAGATGATTTGGATGCTTTGAGAATGATACTACATGTTACAGAGGTGTTGGATCACTTTATTTTTCCACTTTGAAGATTAAATAAGCTTGGGGCCACCAGGAGAGGAGGTCATACCTAGTCCACTTGAAGACCATTTTCAGATCTTGAAGAGAATATTTTGAGGTTTCTGGGTATTTTGAATCTAATGGAGTAGGTTTCAAATCTATTGAAGCATTGTAGGTGCATGTAATCAGAGAATTTACCATTAATCCAAGGAGAGACTAGCTAGTTGAAGCACGTCCTTGGAGATGTAGCCCAAGAGGGGTGAACTCTGTTATTACTAATTAATGTGTTGTGTTTTATTTCTCTGCAATTTACTTGTTGTACTCTTTTAACAACTAATTAAATCATGAATTGCTTATAAAAAACTACATAAACTTGACACATAAACCCTCACATAACTAGCTAATTTGAGACGATTCCAAACTCATTTATATTGATAAGGGAGCTAGCACAAAAAAAGTAGTTTTACCATATTCAAATTAAATAATGATTTAGTTTTACTATATTTATTATACAAATTATGTTCATGGTCCATTAAAATAATTAATATAAAATATAACTATATATTAATTATTTAATAAATGTACTACAAACAAATTAAAAACTTTAACAATAATTATAGTAAATAATATATATATATATATATATATATATGACAATGTCCATCTCAATTTATTAGTGAATTTAAAAAGTTATAAATAAATAAATCTAGAATTAAACACCATAAATTATAAATGGATTATTAATTAAAGGTTATCACATTTGTTTGTTAATATTATGAATTAACTTAAAGTATTTTGGCTAATAGATGAAATGGTTCTATTAGAAGCTTCTTTTGGTCAATTTTATTCAAAATCCAATACAATTTTAAAAATCACGTGTTTAATTTGCAGAGATCAAATGCTTCATAGATTTTAGAATTCATTTATGCATTCAAAAGTGTATTTTAAACAAGAAGAAGTCATACACATGCTAGATACTGTATTTTCATATTATGAAGAACAGGTTATTTACTTAGCATTAAAGTTTAAGATAACAATTAGAAATTTTATTAACAACTAAAAATGAATAACTTTAAAAAAATAATAATAAATATTTTTTTATTATAATTTTTTTCAAAATTTTCAATGTAAATTACTATTAATATATTATAGGTTATATTAATTTATAAGAAATATTATTGAGAAAATAAAAAATTAATACTTAAGTATATTTTAGACATAAAATAAAATAAAATAAAATAAAAAATTATATTATTTTTAAAAACAACCTAGATCCATGTTAACTCTCGATTTATCATAGGGAAAAAACAAATCTCTTAAAATTCTCAATTCCAAAATATATCACATTATATATACTAAAATTGTATAGATTTATAAAATGCTTATCTTAAAGCTTTTTTAGTATAAAAACAAAATTTGAAATTAAACCAAGTAAATAATTTCATTTTTAATCATTTAATAAACCTAATTTAGTTTAATGACTGTAATTATCATTTAAAATGATTTTTTTTTTCTTATTTGATTTTAAAATGTTTTAATTATATATTTTGAAACACAAAAATAAAATTATAATGTGAGGGATATGTGTGATTATTTTCATGTTTTGCTTAGAATTAGTATCCCATTTAATGATTATAATGATGGTTACCGTCCATTAAGACCAACGCGGTGTATCGGCCCCTAAGAAAGGAGAAAGAATTTAAGTTTGATACTTCAAAGTCTTTTTTCTATGGTCAAAGAGAAGAGAAATAAGTGCTCCAAGCTCGTTATAGGTGGGTTGGCTTAATAGGTCAAGAAGACTGGAAGTATGACAGATGGTAGGGAATTGAGAGCGAATGTGAGTAAGAGTAGGGCAGTCTAAAAGGAAGTGCTTCTCATCTTCCACCTGCTTAGAATCGCAAATCTAACAGATTATATCATTCCAAGGGGTCTTGGGAGTAAACCATCGCTCATTCTCACTCCTAAGCTCATGGGAATTCATTCTAACCTTATCGAGGTTCATTTTTTTCTTATTGTTGGACAACACAGAGAGATAATTCTGATTGTCAAGGGTGGGGTTAATCACTTCCTTATAGTATCTTAGCTTCCTTTTACCCTGCAGCTCCTGCTCCTCCCAAAAATTGTACTTAAAATTGGAGGTAAAGTATATTTTATATTTTCTTTGCTTTCCATACTGAGCTCCTCCTTAATTCCCCAATGGTTGAACCAAGATTGGGCATCCTTATGCCACCTGCGCTTGAGGCGAAGGTGAGGGTTTTGACTACAGTTAGAAGCACTTTTAGGGAGCCTTTTTTATTCCATGTTTCCAAGATTCTTCTTATACAATAGATATCTAAACATAGTTGTACTTTCAGTGGGGAACAAACTAGATTCCATCGAGAGGATAGGATAGGGAGTATTTTCGTCGATCTTAAGGTTGTAGGTTATGAATTTATTTTGAATCATCTCAATCTTCCTCCATCACTCTCTGGATATACTGCAACCCCAAACTTCACATCCGTATAAGACAACAGGGGTGTCAAGGGTCTCAAAGAGGAACACCTTTTTACTCCAAACGTAAAGATCGACCGAATTACAATTGTTTTCAAGCTCATAATAATTTTTCCAACACCAAATAGTCCTTTTCTCAATGCTATAATTCCAATTGAGATGAGGAGATAATTCAATGCCCAAATACTTGTAAGAAGAAACCTGCTTTAGGCACTAGTGTTGGTGTACATGCACATAGATTAGCTTTAGTTCAACTCTAGATATTTCATGCAATGTGAACTCGTCTTTAGCTAGTTATCTCAAGTGTTATACATGTACATAGTTAGCATTAATTAGTTTGATTTCAACTCTAGATATTGCATGTGATGTGCACTTGTCTTTAGCTAGTTAACTTGAGTTCTTACATGTGGTGTGCACTTGGATTTAGTTAGTTAACTCTAGTGCTTGCATGTGGTCCATGTGCACATTAACATAACATAAAGCACACTTAACTTCAGTTAGCTTTACCTATCCATAGTTATTGCATGTACAACTAAGTTTAACTTAATTTCTTTATATATTGATTCTCAAACCAATATTGATGAATCAATTTCATTCTCAATTAAAATTGTTTTTCTTTTTCAACTTAGAAAGTTTGTGCAATTATTATTCAACTAGATCCGTATTGTGCCATAATAATTTTACATGGTATTAGAGTTACAAGGGCTTGGTGAAGTTGCATGAACAATTTTTTCAAGTTTGAAGATCATAGCATTGGAAATTATTGGGATATTTGATTTTCAGATCACAATATTAAATAATTGTTGCAATTGTTGCTACAACCACAAAGTGAAAGAATAGAATTCCTAACCTCCACTATTATGACTCCATAAAATATCTATGACTAGAAGCCAATGATTTTGCTTCATCTTAGGAGCAAAGGCTTGTACCAAATATTCATTGGAATTGAGACAAAACCATTTTCAAAGGATGAGAAGTCAGATTGGATTAAAAAATATGACATGGCTTATGGAAGATTGTGTCTATATGTGTCTCATGATATTCATTATCAGATCAGAAATATTGAATCACCACATGAAATCTGGACTACATTGAAAGGATTATATGGTGATGAAAATGATCTATAAGAACACCATTTGGAGGCAAAAAGATCAAGTTATTATAAGATTCATGAAAGTGGTGAAGACTACAATAATGTGGAGAAATATTCTCAAGAAAGTGTTGAACAAGAAGGCTTGGTTCTTCAGTTGTTAATGAACCTGTTGTAGATGAGAATTTTATCTTGTCCAACAACGAAGACATCACACATGAGGAAATATCTTCCTTTTCTAGTGATGAAGACACTACTTTAAAAAAAATAGAAGAGGACTTTGATTCCTCTACTATTGATGATGTTGATGATGCAGATCTAACAAGGTCTCAATTTAATGTTGCCCCACATGCACTCTCATTCGTAGAGCCATGGATGCCCATTTATGCATCTAAGGAGGAATTTATATCATGTATGCTCATGTATGCATCCAAAAAGGCATATATAATGCCACAGATGCACATGCATGCATCCCTGGAGAAAACCATTCACATGCATGCATATAGGCTACATGAATATGATCAAAAAATGCATGATGAAGTTGTAGGGAATCCATATTGGCATGCAACCATGTATAATGAAATTCAGTCCTTGATCCAAACATGGGAGTTGATACCTCTTGTTGGCCTATGACTGTGCACAAAGTGGAGAAGGATAAAGAAGGGGAAATCTTGACTCTCAAATAGCTTCAAAGGAATTGATGTGCATTTCAATTCAGTAGAAAGGGGAAAGTGTAGTTGATAAGGTTTAATGGTGAGAAAACTTCATTTCCGCCCTCATTCATCTCATTTATCCTCTTTACCTTCATTCACCCACCTTTACCCTTCATTTTTTCATTTCTAAGGTTCTATGCTACATTTCTTTATTCACGGCTCTACCCCCCCACTTTAGACCGCACCATTACCCCTTTCTTACCTTCCCCCACCAAAAGGCCAAAAGATTCACTCTTATCATAAACAATCCACTCCTTGCCGTTCAAAACCATTATCGGCACTCAATTACCTTTGCATATCGCCAACCTCTCTGCTCACCGCATTTCACACTCCACGGAATATAACCTTTACCCTTGACTTCTTCCATGAAAAAATTATGATCTGCGATTTGCGGGTGGGACCCCACCTCTATCTACCACGTCACCTTCCCCTCCATCGCACATTGCTCCCAACAAATTTTAACACTTACCACTCTCTGCTCTGTTAGAAAATTATATATTACAGAGCAATGCAACACATAAAATATGTAGAAAATACAAGCACACAAAACACATAAAACCAAAGAGACACAGATATATGTGGTTCACCCAGTTTGAGCTATGTCCACCCCGAACAGCCAGTCCTTCCTTTCTATTATCCAGCAAAATGAAGAGACAAAACCTACAGCAGATCCACTGCAATATCCTTTGTTCTCTCTCACAGTCTCCCTATCAGTTTCCCACTCAGAAAATACACATGTAATACACAGTCGCAATACAATACCCTCATACAAAGAGAGAGGTTGCCTTCTAAGGAAAAAAGCCCTAAACTAAACATAACTTCTACCATTTGATCATCCACCTAATGAACAGCCCAGATTGACTAGAAATTACTATACTTTTACAAGGCAATTTTACATTTATTTTTAGCTTCGGGGGGCTTTGCCCCCGAAACCCCCGCCGGGGGACCACTGGCCCTTGGACCCCCCAACTAAGGGTTCAACCCCCCCGGACCCCGCGGGGGGGACAAGTCCCCTCCGCACCCCCCCACTACGAGGGTGTACAGTTTTCCTGGGGTATACGTCTAGCTAAAACAAGGATCTCTAAATCAGGATGAAAATTAGGCTCCACACCCAACAATATCCCACTTGGATAATGATTGTAGCAACTCCACTGATACTTCATTTGTTTGACAATGACACTCTTTGGACCTAGATATTTCTCATCTTCATCATCATCCTTGAAGACTAATTAAAACTAAGCACATTCTCAGTTTCTCCCTGGTTACAACTTTTGTTAGCATATCTGCAGGATTCTGGCTAGTGTGTATCTTTTCCAGCTTCAACTCTCCATCTTCCAATACTGACCGTATGAAATGGTACTTGAGATGTATGTGTTTAGTCCTGGAATGAAATGTTGATTTCTTTGCAAGATGAATGGCACTTTGGCTATCATTGTATAACGTGCCCATATCATGCTTCTTACCCAATTCATCCATAAACCTTTGTAACCAAATCATTTCTTTACTAGCCTCTGTAGTAGCAACATACTCTTCTTCTATTGTTGAAAATGCAACAATACTTTGGATTTTTGAAACCCAACTGATAGTTGTTCCACCTACAGTAAATACATATCCTGTAGTGCTCCTCCTGTTATCTCTATCACCTACCATATCTACATCAACATATCCATGTAGAGCAATGTTTGAACCACCAAAGCATAATTCTTGATTTGTGGTACCTCTCAAATATCTGAGAATCCATTTTACTGCCATCCAATGTTCTTTTCCAGGATTATTCATGTACCTGCTTACAACTCCCACTGCATGTGAAATATCAGGCCTTGTGCAGACCATTGCATACATTAAGCTTCCAAGTGATGATGCATATGGAACTTTAGACATATAATCCATGTCTTCTTGGGTCTTTGGGCACATCTCCTTACTAGGTTTGAAATGGCTAGCAAAAGGTGTACTAACTAGTTTTGCATTGTGCATATTAAATCTTTTCAATAGCTTTTGTATGTACTCATTCTGAGATAGTGTTAATTTTTTATTTTTCCTATCTCTGGTTATTCTCATACCAAGCATCTTTTTTGCAGCTCCCAAATCCTTCATTGAAAATGAATTTGCCAATTTTTGTTTGAGCACATTTATTTCCTGCATGTTAGACCCTGCAACAAGCATGTGATCTACATACAATAACAATATAATATAGCTGCCATCATTTTTCTTTTTCAGATAAACACAATGATCAGAGTGATATCTAGTATAACCTTGTTCATACATAAACTTGTCAAATTTTAGATACCACTACCTTGGAGCCTATTTTAAGCCATACAAGCTCTTCTTTAACCTGCACACCAATTTTTCTTTCCCTTTGACCTCATATCCTTCTGGTTGCTGCATGTATATCTCTTCCTCCAAATCTCCATGGAGAAATGTTGTCTTTAAATCTAACTGTTCAAGATGTAAATCTTCCATTGCTACAAGATTTAAGATAGTTCTAATTGAAGTCATCTTAACAATAGGAGAAAATATTTCATCAAAATCAATACCTTTCTTCTGTGCAAACCCCTTCACCACAAGTCTAGCTTTGTACCTCTGTTTTCCTCCATCTTCTTCCTTCAGCCTATAAACCCATTTATTCTGCAATGTATTTTTACCTGCAGGAAACCTGACTAAGTCCCAAGTTTGGTTATGCATTAAGGATTCCATCTCTTCTTCTACGGCTAGCTTCCACTTCTTCCTACTTTCAACCTGCATTTCTTCTTCAAAACATTCGGGTTGACCAGAATCAGTTAGCAATAAATAATATAATGAAGGACAGTATCGTTCAGGGGGTCTACTTATCCTGGTAGATATTCTAACACCACTTTCAGGTGTTTGAGGTGCCTATTGCTGTTGTGGTAGTTGTTGCTGTTGTGGTTGTTGATTATTATTATTTTCAGGAACCTTTACTTTTTCAGTTATCTCATCAAGAACCGTGTATTCCTTGCTTTCTTTTTCTTGTTTATTTTCCTGCAATTGATTCTTATACAAAACCTTTTCATTGAATATTACATCTCTGTTCCTAATGATTTTGTGATTTTCATAATCATATAAGTGATAACCAAAATCATTAACACCATATCCAATAAAGGTACATTTCTTTGATTTTTCCTCAAGCTTTGTTCTATTATCTTTATTAATATGGACAAAGGCCTCACAACCAAAAGGCTTTAAAAAGAAGTAGTTTACCTTTTTACCTGTCCATGCTTCCTCCTAAATACCACCATCCAAGGAACTTGAAGGCCCTCTGTTTATTAGATAAATAGTAGTATCTACAACATCTGCCCAAAATTGTAAAGGCAATCCTGCATGCAATCTCATGCACCTTGCACGCTCCATGATTGTTCTGTTCATCCTTTCTGACACACCATTTTCTTGTGGTGTTCTTAGAACTGTGTTCTCTCTACGAATTCCATGTTCTGAACAATACCTATCAAACTCTTTGCTTCAATATTCACCTCTATTTTTTGATCTGAGACACTTCAACTTCTTTCCTGTCTCAATCTCAACCAAATATTTCCATTTCTTGAAAGTATCAAATACATCAGATTTATTTTGAATACAATAAATCCAATTTTTTCTAGTTGCATCATAAATAAACATAACATAATAGTGAGAACCACCGAGAGATGATACCTGAGCAGGTCCCCATACATCTATATGCAAAAGCTCCAATTTTTCGCTCTTCTTTTCTTTCCCAACTCTGAGAAATATGACTCTCTTTTGTTTTCCATAAATGCAATTTTCACATAAATCCAAATCAACATTATTCAAACCTGGCAACAAATTTCTTGAGTGAAGAATCTTCATCCCCTTCTCACTCATGTGTCCGAGCCTATGATGCCATAATGTTGCATCTGCTCCTTTGGAAGTTAAAGCATTAACACAGTTAGAAATACCATTGCATAAATACAATGTACCAACCTTTTCACCTTTTGCTATTACTAGGGCTCCTTTGGTGACCTTCCAAGCTTTATCTGTGAAAGTTGTCACACAACCTTCACCGCCTAACTGCCTTGTTGAAATTAGATTTTTCTTTAGATATGGAACATGCCTTACCTCGTTTAATAGCCATTGGTTTCCATTCTGCTGTTTTACAAGAACCTTACCCATTCCAACAATTTTACATGGTTTATCATCACCCAAACGGACTTGTCCAAAATCAACTTGAACATAGCCATGAAAATATTTCTTATCAGGTGTCGCATGGAATGAGGCCCCTGAATCAACTACCCAGGAATCAGTAACATTTTCTACAGGAAGAATTAAATCATCTTGTAACACACCACCTGTCACATTTTCTTTATGATTTTTTTCTTGTTGCACGTCTCCTTCTTTTCCCTTCCGATATCTACAGTCTTTCTTTAGGTGTCCTTTCTTTCTGCATTTGGAGCACACTATCCCCGATCTGGACTTGGATCTGCCTTTTCTTGATTTATTGTGATATCCTAAGCTCTTTCCTCTTTCCATTCTCCTTCCCCTAGACTCTGCACTCAAATCATTACCCGATGTCTCACTAGAGCTTTTCCATCGCATTTCCTTGCTAAGGATAGCACCAACAACATCATCAAACTTTAAAGTACGAGATCCAGAGACAAAGTTACTAATGGCCATTACTAAACCATTCCAACTCTCTGGCAATGAGCACAATAATAACAGAGCTCTAACTTCATCATCAAATTTTACCCCTACAGAACTTAACTGACTGGTGACTATATTAAAATCATTTAAATGGTCTGCAACATCCACCTTCCGACATCTTCATATTAAAAATTTGTTTCATAATAAATACCTTGTTTGAGGGCGAGGGTTTTTCATATAGTTTCGCCAACGTTTGCATCAAACCCTTTGTTATTGTTTCCTTCGAAATATTGAAGGTGACTAATGCCGCAAGGCACAACCGCACTGTTCCGAGTGCCTTTCTATCGAGAATGTTCCATTCCACGTCTATCATGGTTTCCGGCTTCTTTATTTTTCCGCTCAATGGTAGGTACAGATCTTTCTGATACAGATAATCTTCCATCTACATCTTCCATAGTGGGAAGTTTTGGCCGTTAAATTTCTCGACCCTAAACTTACCATCTTCCGCCATTGCTCCCACTTGAACTAGGAACCCTTCTTTCCTATGAGTTTATTAGCCAAATATACCTTCGGCTCTGATACCAATTGTTAGAAAAATACATATTACAGATCAATGCAACACATAAAATATGCAGAAAATACAAGCACACAAAACACATAAAACCAGAGAGACACAGATATACGTGGTTCACCCAGTTTGGGCTACGTCCACTCCGAACAGCCAATCCTTCCTTTCTATTATCTAGCAAAATGAAGAGACAAAACCTATAGTAGATCCACTGTAATATCCTTTTTTCTCTCTCACAGTCTCCCTATCAGTTTCCTGCTCAGAGAATACACATGTAATACACAGCCGCAATAAAATACCCTCATAAAAAGAGAGGGGTTGCCTTCTAGGGAAAAAAACCCTAAACTAAACATAACTTCTACCGTTAGATCATCTTCCTAATGAATGGCCCATATTGACTAGAAATCACTATACTTTTACAAGGCAATTTTACATCGATTTTTTGGTTCAGGGGCGCTTCCCCCAAAACCCCCGCCGAGGGACCACTGGCCCCCGGACCCCCCAGTTGGGGGGTCAGCCCCCCCAGACCCCACGGGGGGGACAATTCCCCCCCGTACCCCCCCGCTGCGAGGGTGTATAGTTTTCCTGGGGTATATATCCAGCTAAAACAAGGATCTCTAAATCAGGATGAAAATCAGGCTCCACACCCAACATGCTTCTAGCTAAACCTTGTGACATGCGATCTGCTGGCATGGTCCCACCTCCATCCGTGCCATGTCACCTAACTCCCCGCACTTTGCAATTCGTAGATTTTAATGTTTATCCTCCGCTAAAGAGTTCAGCATGGACAACACAACTAGTTATTCAACAACGAGAAGTGGAAATCATGAGAATTAGACAGTGGAGGTCTTTAAACATTAGGTATAATCATATGATGAAGGTCAGACCGCTAGCCACTTTTCACCACTCCTTTGAAGATTCTGGAGTTGGGCCTCCCTGGCCGACTATTTTGTTTCTTTTTACTGATTAGATAGTGATGTTTTGTTGGTAAATTTCTTATTTTACCCAATTCTATTTTGATTTTTCTATTGCAAGAGTGCTTGCTTGATGCACGCTTTGATAGTTTGTTAGGATATTTGGGTTTCACCTGTGTGGATCGATCATAACAGAATATTCAATCGTAAACACTTGAGGAGAACTCTATATGTAGTGAGTTCTAAGATGAAATAAAGGTTTTGGAATTTTGGAGAAATCTGTTGTAGTTTTATATGATTGTGCTCCCTGTGCTCTGAGACACATATTTGGGAGAGTTGTTTAAACTTAATATGGTACAGAGTTGTTATTTGGATTCTAGATGGAGAAATTAGTAGTATGTATCTATTTCCTTCTATTATTAGTAATCTCTTTTTTATGTGTAATCATCTTTCATGCTATGATGCTTTGAAGGTTTTTGTAGTGTAGCTGCCGGTGGTCTGCAATTTTATTCATGAATTTGTGTTTGTATAATGCTCAGGTGTTAACGCTCATGTATTAAGCTTGCTGCACTACCTGAATTTGTGCTCCACGTGCCTCTGTTATTATCCATATGTCATTCATATATGTTTTCTCTGAGTTCTCAAGGGACAGATTCTTAATCCATAAAGCCTATCTCTTGTAGGTTCCTTCTCCGTTCTTTCTCAACACCTTTGCATATTTTAAAAGTTTCTTCTCATTGTTTTATACTTGGCCCATTTAAAAGCTATCAAGCCTCACGACCTCCTAATCCCTCTGAAAAATATAGGGAATTCACATGAACCAAGCTCAAATGATCTTCTCTATTATTGAATCACCAAAACCATTATTCTCTTGACCCATTTTCTATGAGAGGCATTTATATAGTTGTTCATATTTAACCTCTAATCATAAGACATCCTAGGCATTGGTTTTTCATGACTCAAGGCTATCTCTAGGAGCGACAACATCTTTTGGCGTCAATGCCGAGGAAGCGAATTAGAAAACCTTTCCCTGGGATACGACATTATTTTCACCCTTCAATCAGGTGAACATGAAGGGTTCAAAGTTGTATAGCCCTCACCTTGGTGACTCCACTATTATCAAATTTCAAATCAAGTGTAATCTCGGCTTACACCAGGCCTCATACCCGATCATATACTTCTCAGCAGAGAACCCCTTCTTTGTCTGATCCTGAAAAGATTATATTTAAGAGAATATGGAGGGAGAAGCAGCCCATCCAAGCTGACCTACCTTCATTTTCTCTAGAATATTTGTCTTCCTCTTCTCATAAAGTTGATATATGTGGTCCTCGCTCCACAACACGTGTACTTGAGTATCCTCTAGAAATCTCTACTTTAGCTAGTTCAGACCTAAAATATGAAGCCAAATTGGCTGATACTCATTTTCCTCCCTTGTACCCAGCTACTCCATAGGCTTAAGAAGTCAAAGAAGTCACAACACTCCAAATATCATTACAGATAAATATCAAAATGTCTACCCAACATATACTCGTTGTCTCATGGCCAAATCATCCTCAGAACTTACCACCAACGCCCCTCATGGTTGTACCTAGTTTTCTCCTCAAAAAATATGCTCCATTGAATTTACCTCAATTATTGAATGAGATGCCTCAATATTATCTAAATCTCTTGCCTCGGTTCACCAGTGAAGATAGTACGTGTGCACATAAAAATATTGAAAAATTTTGTGCCTTTGCTGAGAATATGAATGTGGAGCACCTAGATGTGGTGTTGAGGCTTTTCATCCAATCCTTCGATGGAGGGGCTCGAAAGTGGTTAAAATTTCTTGCTGATAACATAGTCACCTCTGGGGAAGAAATGTTGAGCCCTTAGTTAAACTGAGAGGGGGGGGGGGGGTGAATCAGTTTAACACATTCCTGAACTTTTAAAACTTTTCATTAAAACTTATTTACACCTTCATTTCATGTCCAACTTAATATGTGAGTAATCTTAGAATGTGCGCAACAAGTATTAATATAATATAATAGTAGAATTAATATGAGATCAGCAGGTATTAAGAAGATGATATAAGTCAGATCAACACATAAAAATCATGCACAAAGACACCAGATATAAGTGGAAACCCATAAAGGGAGAAAACCACATCTTATTATTGTTGTGATGCAAAGGCAAGCTCCAACTCCCTATGACCACTGTTTTTCTGCAAGCACCAACCTACAGGAGGCTTCCAACCTCAATTCTGCAAGCTACAACTTGCAAGGAAGCACCCACTCCCTTCAATTTTCTGCAGGCACCAACCTATAGGAGGCCCTAACCTCAGTCAGCTACTATTGACAGCTATCAAGCTGCAACTTGATAGGGAAGCTCCAACTTCCTCAATTGATCAAATAGAATGTTTGTTGATTTACTTCAGATATCAGCTCTATTCTGTAGCATCTCTTTCTGTTCTTCTTTTCTTAATCTTCTCTGCCTCACTCTTCTATACTCTGCTTTCTCTATATTTCTCTCTCTCTCCTTTTTTATGCATATCAAGATGATATTATTTATAGAGTTTTTCTTATGACTGATTTTTTTCCTCTAGGAATTCGGAATGGATAGTCATGCCTCTTGGTCTTTAGCCTTCTCATTTCTTTTCAACTCACTCAGAAAAAATGTAACTGTAGGTGCTTATTTTAATATTATAGTGGAATATTTGCTCTCTTCCGGAGACTTGCTAATGCATCACAACAATATAAATTAATTAAAACATTTACATTCAAATTACAATGAGAACCCCAACTCACTCATTCAGTCTCTTGGCTAGTTGCGCATTTGTCTTTTCTCTGACTGTGTATTTGTCCCTTTTAGCTCTGTTTGTTTCCTTATTCACTGTCGCAGTGTAACGGCCATATGCCATACATTTGTAACTGTGCTTTTTATATCAGCTCTTGTTATATATATATATGTAACTGCTGACATTAAATCTGGGCTAATTCCAACGCTTTACACACAGCTAGTGTCTTGTTGATGTGGTGAGTTCCGCAAGCGGAACATACATACACCACGGCCTTTTTTTATGGCCCGATGCAATTGCACACATCGCAATCATTTTATATTGACAATTTCCCTCCACCTTAAGCCGAGGCCCGTGGGTCCACAGACCACGTGGCACATTTCAATACAATCGCAACAACGTTATATATATATAACATCGCCTTTTATATATATAACCCAATTTCATTTCTCAACATGATTATACAGAGTTTAATCATATGAACTACCTTTTATATGCCTTAAATCAATTCTTGGCGTAAATAATAAAACCTGTTTAAACACATACAAAAAAAAATTTCGGGCCCACCTGCCACGTTTTCCGATGCGATATACTACTCCTCGACTTCTTCCAATTGCGATTGATCACAATCGCAATTCTTTGTTTACATGTTCCGCTGCACAGTTTTTCTCCGATGCGATTAGAATTGGAACTCAAACACTTGTTAAACATACTTTATAAGCCCATCTGGTCTGGGCTTCAATCGCAATCACAATTCTTTTAATATATTGCTCCGATGTTCTGCTTTTGTCCGATGCGATTGACCACTGTTCACTGCATTTTGTCGATGTGATTGGAACTGGAACTCAAACATTTGTTAATCATATTTTATAAGCCCATCGGGTCCGGGCTTCAATCCCAATCACAATTCTTTTAATATATTGCTCCGATGTTCTGCTTTTGTCCGATGCGATTGACCATTGTTCACTACATTTTGCCGATGCAATTGGAACTGGAACTCAAACACATATTAAACATGATTTATAGACCCATCAGGTCCGGGCTTCAATTGCAATCGCAACCTGTTGTTAACCTGTTCCACTGCCCTTATAATCTCTGATGTGATTGGGAAGGGTCCCACCTTATGGTACTTTAGTTCTAATAATAAAGCACTCCATATAGATTAATATATATGCTTTGGACCTTTGTGCATAAGACGCAATATATGTAAATGCGCGGCATATATACTCCAGCGTGGGTAACGATTCCCGGAATGATATATATATATATATATATATATATATATATATATATATATACACACACACAAACCTTATTCCGAGAACCATTACCCAGCTGGGCATTACATATAACATAAACACAATTCCGATAATCGTATATATATATATATGATTCTCAGAATTGTGTTTATGTTATATGTAGTGCCCAGCTGGGTAATGGTTCTCAGAATAAGGTTTGTACATATGTATATATATATATATATATATATATATATATACTTGCCGCTTAGGTTATACGATTCCCGGAATTGTGTTTATGTATCCTCGAGCTGGGGTAGCGATTCTCGGAATTAAAAAATGGCTCTGCCTCTACTGTGATAACGGCTCTGCCTCTGCCTCTATTGTGGTAATCGCTCTTCCTCTGCCTCTGCCTCTGATAACGGCTCTGCCTCTATATTCGTTGCCTCTGATAACAGTTCTGCCTTTATATTCACTGCCTCCGCCTCTGCCTGTCTCTTTTGCTTCCTTTGTTTGCTTATTTGCTACCTCCATTGTTTGTCTCTATCTTTATTGCCTCCTTTTCCATCAATGACAACATTTCCAGCAGTCTCCCCCTTTGGCATTGATGGCAATACACTTCCTCTGTTTGCCTGTTAGGATCCTTTCTCCTGTTGCTTGCTCTTCCTCCCCCTTTGACATCAATGGAAAGGGGTTTGGATCCTTAGTGTAGCTTCTATTCTTTGATCCTATGATTTTATCCTTTTTTCAATATTTCATGCCTTTCCTGTCTTTGAAATTTTCTGACTTTGTACGTTGCTGCTTCAACCTTTGGATTAGATTCACGTCGGGTTCACCACTCTTCCACTGCACCACTGACGCTTTTGCGTTTTTATTGATTCTTTTATGCTGAATGTATTCTTGCCATATGCTGAATGTATTCTTGCCATAATCCTTTTGATCCTGAGGACCTATTTTCATGCTTCCCTTGCTGGTTGATCTCCCCCTGGGAATGATATTTTCGTTTTTGTTTTCCCCCTGAAACTGTGCTTTCTCTTCATATTAGAGAGTAGCATCTACAAATACTACCCCTAGTCTGTCTCTCAAATATTCAAATGGTTCTCTGGCAAGTGGTTTAGTAAATATATCTGTTGTTTATTCTTTTGTTGCTACATACTCCAGTTTTACTATCTTCTGAGCCACTTGTTCTCGGAGAAAATGATACTTGATTGGGATATGTTTAGTTTTTGAGTGAAGCACAGTATTTTTAGATATACTTATAGCACTTGTATTATCACATTTGATTGAGATAAGTTCATCAATGCTTACCTTCATCTCTTGGAGGGTTTGCTTCATCCACATGACTTGTGTACAACATGTTGTTGCCACTATATATTCTTCTTCTGCTGTAGACAGAGAGATAGATGTTTGTTTCTTGCTTAACCATGCCACCAGACTTTCTCCTAGATAGAAAGCACCTCCACTTGTGCTTTTCCTGTCATCCATACAACTGGCCCAATCTGCATCTGTGTAGGCTGTCAAAGTGAAGCTTTTTCCTTTAGGATACCAAAGTCCATACTGAGCTGTTCCTTGTAGATATCTGAATATTCTTTTGACTGCAAGAAGGTGATTTTGTTTAGGTGTTGCTTGATATCTAGCCACTAGTCCTACTGCTAGCATGATGTCTGGTCTTGATGCTGTAAAATACAGCAGGCTTCCTATCATGGATCTATAGAGTTTTTGATCTATATCAGAAAATCCATCATCAGCACACAATTTGCATCCTGTGATCATGGGAGTTGACACAGGTTTGCAGTCCTCCATTTTGAACATTTTGAACATTTCTTTTAAGTATTTTTCCCGTGAGATGTATGTACCTGTGTTCTTTTGCTGAATTTGAAGTCTTAAGTAGAAATTGAGCTCTCCGATCATAGACATCTCAAACTCTGTTTTCATCTCATCAGCAAACCCTTTTGCTAGTTCTTCTATGTTGCTTCCAAACATAATGTCATCAACATATACTACAACAATCAGGAGTTCATTTTCATGGGCTTTTATGTATAGATTGTTGTCTACCGCACCTCTCTTAAAGCCTTGTTTTTGCAAATATTTAACCAGTCTTGAGTACCAAGCACGAGGAGCCTGTTTCAGTCCATATAGAGCCTTCTTCAGTCTGCACACATAGTCTTCTTTGTCTGTTAAAGAGAAACCTTCTGGTTGTTCCATGTAGACTTCTTCTTCTAGATCTCCATTCAGAAATGCAGATTTATACTTTGAAGTTTTGGTAGCAAGCAAAGACCAGAAACATTTTGATGGCTTCCATTCTGGCTACAGGGGAAAAATTTTCATCATAATCAAGTCCTTCGATTTATGAATATCCTTTGCAGACCAGTCTGGCTTTATTCCTGATTGCTTGTCATTGCTCATTCATTTTATTTTTGAATACCCATTTTGAGCCTATGAAATTTTTCTCAGTGGGTCTAGGAACTAATTCCCAGGTATTGTTTTTCTCAATTTGGTCCAATTCTTCATTCATAGAATTTACCCAAGACTTGTCCTTGCTGGCTTCTTCAAATTTCTTTGGCTTTATTTGTGACAACATGGCTATGTATACCTCTCAGTTTGTTCTATTAGCTTCCTTCTTGTTTGGACCCCTACTCTCTTGTCTCCAATGATATGATCTTCAGGATGGTTCTTCTGAGTATATCTTGAGGGAGCTTTAGAACTCATCTTGGTATCTTCTGTTGTCTTGTTTTTTTCCTCATCAGCTTGGTTTTCTTCTTCATGGTTTTCTGATGGACTGCAACAGTCTGTATCTCTTGTATTGTTTGGAAGTTCATCAAATCTCACATCAATTCTTTCTAATATTTTTCGAAGAGTCTTGTTGTAGCACCTGTACCCTTTAATTTTGGCTGCATATCCTAGAAATATCCCTTCATCTACTCTTGCATCAAATTTCCCAAGATTTTCATCATTATTATTTATGTAACACTTTCTTCCAAAGATTCGAAAATGTTTGATTGAAGTTGGTTTCCCATGCCATAGTTCATAGGGGGTCTTGTCACTGCTTGGCCTTAAGTGGGCTTTGTTTAGAATATGCACGACTGTGTGTACTACTTCTGCCCAGAAGGTTTGAGGAATATTACTCTCTTGCATCATGGCTCTAGCTATTTGCTGTATAGATCTGTTTTGTCTCTCTGCTACTCCATTCTGTTGAGGTGTCCCTGCAATAGTAAATTGTTGCTTTATGCCATGTTCATTGAATAGGTATGAAAAGTCATAATCAGTGAATTCACCTCCTCTGTCTGATCTGATGCATTTCAGCTTGCATCCTGTCTGATTTTATGCTAAAGCTTTGAATATTTTGAATTTTTCCAGAGCTTCCGATTTATTCTTGAGAAATGCAACCCATGTCATTATGGAGAAATTATCTATTATCAGCATGAAGTAGGATTCTCCACTTGCTGTTTTAGTTCTTACAGGTCCGCACAGGTCCATGTGCACAAGTTGTAGAGGTCTTTTTGTTGATAACTCATCTTTGGCCTTGAAGGATGTGCGAGTCTGTTTGCCTAATTGACATGATTTGCATATGGTATTAGAAGGCCTCTTTATTTCTAGCATGTATCTAACAGCATTCTTCTTGCTTAGTCTGATGATGTGATCGAAGCTGAGATGTCCCAATATTTTATGCCATAACCATGACTCCTCAAGTTTTCTAAGATGACATGCTTCATCTTCCTCTTTCACAATGTAAACATTACTCTCTGTTCTAACTCCTTTGAGCAGAGTCTTACCTATGGTGCTTGATCTGAATTCAAAATATTGTGCTCTAAAAAGAACTTTACAACCTTTGTCACACATCTGACTGACACTTAGTAAATTTTCTTTTAGCCCATCTACAATAAGTACATCTTGGGCCTTTCCTCTGCCATTTTCTATGCTGACTGAGCCTTTTCCCTTGATCTTACCTGATTTATCTTTGCAAAAGTAACATTGCCATATTTCTTTTCATCAAGAGTTATAAACTTTCTTGTCTCCAGTCATGTGTTTAGAGCAGCCACTATCCAAGTACCATTGGATTTTCAGATCTTGAGCAGTTAGAGCCAGGTCACACTTATTCTCCTTCTTTTTCCACTGGAGGCATCCTTTTGTTTGGTATCTTTTTCGAGTTGATGAATCACATCCTTTCAGAGGACATTTGGAAGGCATATGTCCAACTTGATTGCATATACAACATTTGATCATAGTTTTTGCAGAATTGTGAGTATGAACAAAATTTCTTTGATTCATAAACTTCCTTGAGGTGTTGAACATCAATATTTGTCCATACTTTCTACATTAAATAATTTTATGGCCAAATTCCTTACAATAAAAACAATAACCATAGAAATTATTTGCATACCTGATGTAAGGTTGTTTTCTCCTTTTGTTTGTTTGAGACAGTCTCTTCACTGTTTGCATCTTTTGCTAGTTTGAATTACTCCTCCTTGCATGACAATATGCAGCAATGTGTCTCAGCTTGTGGCAGACATAACAGGTGGAATTCTTCATAGGAGGGAAGAATCTCCTTTGATGGCTTCCAAATTTGACATACTTGGAGGCATATGATCCTTTTTCTGTTGTCTTAGTATTTATTACATTCTTTGTTACTAGAGGTTTCTTCTGATCTCTGTCATCGTTATTACATGTTTCTTCTTTTGTAGGAATTGTATGAGCTGCTTCATCAGTCTTATTTACTTTTACAAAAATTATATTTTTGTTTTCCTTTTCTTTGCCTTTACTCGATTCTTCTTCATAGCCTATCCCATTTTTTATCATAGGGGATCTTTGAGCAACCATAATTTCATTCAACTTGCTAGAGCTTGCTGTTTGAGAGGAGTTTATAACCACTTTCCTTTGAGCATTTTCTAATTTCTTCCTGAGACATACTACTTCTTCTTCCAACTTTTCTTGTTCCTGAGTTTTTTCCTTGATTTGCTTAAGTAACATGTCCTCTATCTTCTTGGCTTCTTCAAGTTCTATCTTTAGCTGCTTAAGGACTTCTGAATTATGTTCTTCTCCTACATACTTGAGGAGAATGTCCTTTTGTTTTATGCATTTTAGCTTGAGTCTATCAATCTCTTCTAGAGCACTTCTTAGCTCCCCCTCAAGGTCGAATTCACCTTCTTCTTCTTCATCTTCTAGCAGGATACCTTCAAGTTCTTCTATAACCATCAATAAAAATTCAGAGGTTCCATCTTCACTTGGGAGTTCATCTGGGTCTTAAGATGTACTGCTGTCTTGTTGAGCATAGATGGATTTTTTGCTGAACTTCTTTCCTTTCTGCCAGTTCTTTGATGTATTTTTCTCTGACTCTTGAGCCTGATTCCTTACTTTCTTGTGAGGACACTTAGTAGCATAGTGTCCAACTCTTCCACAGTTAAATAATTTGAAACGAAGTTTACCTTTGTATTTACCTAAACCTCTATCCAGTTTCTTGATGAATTTTTCTTCTTCTTCATCCGAGCAAGAGCATACGTCTTCCTCTTCTTCTTTCTTCTTTTCTGTTTTAAAGGCAGCCTCCCTCGAACTTGGCTTCTTCCGTGGGAGCCTCATTTCATATGCTGTTAGATTTAAAAGTAGTTGGTTCATGGTCAAGGTCTCCCAATTAGTTGTTTCTTCTATGGCAGACACCCTGGGGTTAAACCTGGGTGGAAGAGATCTTAAAATATTTTGTATAATTACAACTTCTTTTATGTTTTCACCTAGAGCCTTCATGTTATTTACTATTTCTGCAACCTTAGAAAGAAGCTAGCTATGTCTTCATCATCATCCATTTTTAAGTTCTCAAACTGGGCTCTATAGACTTGAAGTTTGGCAATCTTTACCTTCTTGTCTCCCTCATGGATATTCTTCAGAGTATCCCACATTTCTTTGGAAGTGTCTTTGTGCATTACCTTGATAAAATTTGCTTCACAAAATCCATTTAATATGGCATTCATGGCTTTTGCGTTAGCTACAAAATATTGTTTGGTTTCTTTCTCTGAGTCATTTGCCTTTGGGGCATATACTAATTCCACAGCACCCCAAACTTCTATTCCTAGAGACATTATGTATGCTCTCATCCTGATTTTCCAGAAGGCATAATTTGCACCTGTAAGGAAAGGGGCTTTATTGGTTGAGCATCCTTATTTACTTGCCATCCTGAGAACCTAGAATCTCCTTTCAGTTGTTAAACTGGTACAAAGGAACCTTCTCTGATACCAATTGTTGAGCCCTTAGTTAAACTGAGAGGGGGGGTGAATCATTTTAACACATTCATGAACTTTTAAAACTTTTCATAATAATTTATTTACACCTTCATTTCATGTCCAACTTAATATGTGAGTAATCTTAGAATGTGAGCAGAAAGTATTAATATAATATAACAACAGACTTAATATGAGAGAAGTAGGTATTAAGCAGATGATATAAATCATATCAACACATAAACATCATGCACAGAGACACCAGATATAAGTGGAAACCCATAAAGGGAGAAAACCACATCTTATTATTGCTATGATGCAAAGGCAAGCTCCAACTCCCTCTCACCACTGTTTTTCTGTAGGAACCAACCTACAGGAGTCTTCCAACCTCAATTCTGAAAGCTACAACTTGCAAGGAAGCACCCACTCCCTTCAATTTTCTGCAGGCACCAACCTATAGGAGGCTCTAACCTCAGTCAGCTACTACTGACAGCTATCAAGCTGCAACTTGATATGGAAGCTCCAACTTCCTCAATTTATCAAACAGAATGTTTGCTGATTTACTTCAGATATCAGCTTTGTTCTGTAGCATCTCTTTCTGCTCTTCTTTTCTTAATCTTCTCTGCCTCACTCTTCTATACTCTTCTTTCTCTATATTCTTTTCTCTCTCCTTTTTATGCATATCAAGATGATATTATTTATAGAGATTTTCTTATGACTGTTTGTTTTCCTCTAGGAATTCATAATGGATAGTCATGCCTCTTGGTATTCAGCCTTCTCATTTATTTTCAACTCACTCAGAAAAAATGTAACTGCAGGTTCTTATTTTAATATTACAGTGGGATATTTGCTCTCTTCAGGAGACTTTCCAATGCATCACAACAATATAAATTAATTAAAACATTTACATTCAAATTACAATGAGAACTCTAGCTCACCCATTCAGTTTCTTGGCTAGCTACGCATTTGTCTTTTCTCTGACTGTGTCTTTGTCCCTTTTGCCTCTGTTTGTTTCCTTATTCACTGTCGCAGTATAACAGCCATATGCCATACATTTGTAACTGTTCTTTTTATATCAGCTCTTGTTATATATATATGTAACTGTTGACTTTAAATCTGGGCTAATTCCAATGCTTTACACACATCCAGTGTCTTGTTGATGTGGTGAGTTCCGCAAGCGGAACATACATACACCATGGCCTTTGTTTTATGGCCCGATGCGATTACACACATCGCAATCGTTTTATATTGACAATCACCCTCCAGTTTAAGCCGAGGCCAGTGGGTCCACAGACCACATGGCACATTTCAATACAATCGCAACAACGTTATATATATATAATAGCGCCTTTTATATATATAACCCAATTTCATTTATCAGCATGATTATACAGAGTTTAATCATACAAACTGCCTTTTAATACGCCTTAAATCAATTCTCGGCATAAATAATAAAACTTGTTTAAACACATATAAAAAAAAAATTTGGACCCACCTGCCACGTTTTTCGATATGATATACTACTCCTCGGCTTCTTCCAATTACGATTGATCGCAATCACAATTCTCTGTTTACATGTTCCGCTGCACATTTTTTCTCTGATGCGATTAGAACTGGAACTCAAACACTTGTTAATCATAGTTTATAAGCCCATCGGGTCTGGGCTTCAATCGCAATTGCAATTCTTTTAATATATTGTTCCGATGTTCTTCTTTTTTCCAATGCGATTGACCACTGTTCACTGCATTTTTCCGATGCGATTGGAACTAGAACTCAAACATTTGTTAATCATATTTTATAAGCCCATCGGGTCCGGGCTTCAATCCCAATTGCAATTCTTTTAATATATTGCTCCGATGTTCTTCTTTTTTCCGATGCGATTGACCACTGTTCACTGCATTTTGCCGATGCGATTGGAACTGGAACTCAAAAAAATATTAAACATGATTTATAGACCCATCGGGTTCAGGCTTCAATCGCAATCAAAACCTATTGTTAACCTGTTCCACTGCCCTTATAATCTCTGATCCGATTGGGAAGGGTCCCACCTTATGGTACTTTGGTTCTGATAATAAAGCGCTCCATATAGATTAATATATATGATTTGGACCTTTGTGCATAAGACGCAATATATGTAAATGCACTACATATATACTCCAACATGGGTAACAATTCCCGGAATGAGATTTATATATATATTTTGCTCCTTGGGTTATACGATTCCAAAAATTGTGTTTATGTTATATGTAACGCCCGGCTGGGTAATGTTTCTTGGAATAAGGTTTATATATATATATATATATATATATATATATATATATATATATACTTGCCGCTTGGGTTATACGATTCCCGGAATTGTGTTTATGTATCCTCCAGCTGGGGTAGAGATTCTCGGAATTAAAAAATGGCTCTGCCTCTACTGTGATAACGGCTCTGCCTCTGCCTCTGCTGTGGTAACGGCTCTGCCTCTGCCTCTGCCTCTAATAATGGCTCTGCCTCTATATTCGTTGCCTCTAATAATAGTTCTGCCTTTATATTCGCTGCCTCCGCCTCTGCCTGTCTCCTTTACTTCCTTTGTTCGCTTCTTTGCTGCCTCCTTTGTTTGTCTCTGTCTTTGCTACCTCCATTGTCTGTCTCTGTCTTTGCTACCTCCTTTGCCATCAATGACAAAATTTCCAACAAGAAATGGATAATTTATTCACACTAAAATGGGGAGAAAAGAGTGACCATGGTTATGCTCTCATTGATTTCAATTCTCTCGAGAAGAGACACAATGAGGATGTAAAAATTTTTATAAAGAGGTTCAATAAGCTCTACAATAATCTCTCCGCTGAATTAAAGCCCCCCCCCCCCCCACCCCCA